>BGPR01004740.1:72610-94447 GCA_013235015.1 Araneus ventricosus
TGTTAACATAAAAAGGAAAATGATTTTAAATCTATGCCTTTTATTAATAGGTTATGTCACTGGTGTTAACATAAAAAGAAAATTATTTTAAATCCATATAATTTATTTTCAGATTGTGTTCAGAGTTTAAGGCACTGAAAAACACCCTCTTGACTGATCCGGAATCTGCCAAAGAAATGGTCGTTTTAATTGATCTCTACGACAGGCTTCTGGCCAACGAGTTTCAGGATCTATTGGATAGAGTCAAAGTATAATTCTTTTCCATATAATATTTACAGTTGTTTTTCTTTCTGTAATCGATTTAGAACCAAGATGTCCGGGACTTCTTCTTTACAGGATGCCTTGTCCAAGACAATTGCTTTGATGAATCTCACAACTTTAGGTGCGGAAGAACTGAAACTTAATTCTGAGCTTCTTTTATGGCCTAAAAGAATGAAACCCGTTTTCAAGCAGTGCGCCAAGGTAAGATTTCGTTTGCGGGAATGAATTTTCATTTTGAGATTAATAGCGTTTTATTGTTATACATGGCTTATCCGAAATAAAACTGCACTTTTAAAATAAACCAGTAATTCCTAAGAGTACCTTTTAAACCTTTAACGTTCATTGGTTTCGCAGTGAAACCACAAAAATTGAGCATTTTTTACTGCGCATGGGTGAAGTGTAGCGTAATTTTTCTTTCATAACTTAAGAGCCAGATATACAGGGCAACTCATATAAAAATTCCAGTTCAATACCAAAAGATATTGTCATTGCAAGAGCTAAATTGATTTCGATCTCTAAGAGAAACGAAATGATGAGGGTTCTTGCACAAATTGATATTTTTTTAAAATTGAACCTTAGAAAGTAATATTAAATTTTATGAAGGTTGAATATCCTGAATACTCACGTATACTTGTAAATTAAATACATAATTTAAATTGCATTTAGATAACTTATTCGGAGGGAAAATAGCCCGTTGCCGTTCATTGGTTTCACTGTGAAACCGCACATTTATTGAAAATAAAAAATGCCAATTTTTTTCCTTTACATTTTTATGATGAGATACATGTCTAATACTCATTTTTGTAATAAACTTCGTAATTTTCAAAACGAAACATGTAGTGAACTGTGAAAGGTTGATGTGACTTGTTTTCTTTAATCTTATCGCCTCCCCTATTTATACACAGCTTTCAACGTGTCTTCCGATTCTAGAATGGTTCCTGAAACCCCCTTTTTCCGACTAGAGTAGACTGGGGCTAGTTGCGCCGTTTTTTCTTCTAAAAATTTTTTAAAAAAGGGAATTCAAAATTTTTACAAAAATTTTAAACTAACACTATTAGTGAACCTTCAGAAATAATTCGCCGTAGTAAAATTTGAATATATTAACAATCAGTATTAATTTAAAAAACCTCAAACTGACACCAAGTCGCTTGTCCCAACCTGCCCCGACTACGGGGTAAGTTGAGCCACTACTACCCTCAAGCGACTATCACAAAACTTTCTGCTATGTTATTATACTTTATTAATTTAAGTAACGTAGTTGTGTGTTATTATCCACATTATGTCTATTAAATAAATTGTTTGTGCATTTCTATTCAAAAGAAACTGAGATACAATTTTTATGGTCATCGTCAAATAGTATTGTGTAATTATAATCAAAATTGAGTTCCCATGGCTTTTCATAACAAGTATCTTGCATAATAAATCTGGTACAATTCCATCCCATATATTCAGAGATATTACTATAACGCACATCCTGATAAACCCTGTGTAGCAGCGCGGGCCAACGTGTCCCATGCGAAATGGCCCAACTAGCCCCATATCGCCATTTTTGTTTCTCATGAGTGTAGAGATTTATTCTGAAAGCATTTCGATAAGCAAGCAAGTCCTAAAGTAATAATGAAGAATTATCTTTCCGAATATTATTTGTAAAAATGGAAATTTTAATTTATAAGCAAAGAAAAACACGATTATTTATAAGTGAGGAAATTTACTCAGCTTACTAAAAATTCGAAAATTCTTGCTGGTTCTGTAATGAACGCTGCTTCTTCAATGACGCTGATGTGGAAGAAGGAAGACGGGACAATACACATTTGTCTGGAATGCCAGAGTTAAATACCTGCAAGTTTTGAAAATATTACTACTGGCCTAACGTGCCCCTATGCCCAACTAGCCCCGGTTTACCCTACTAATAATCCTCGCGGAGAATTTTCGCCTTTCTCTTCTATTATTTTAAACCTTTGATTTTTCAAGGCGGATTTTAACTTTGAGAACAAAAGAAAACTCACGACGCACAGTGGGATATTTGACGAATCTTGGCGGCCAAAAGTCGATTTTATAAACTACAGCGCAGGATCGAATGGATGTATGCATTATAAAGCTGAATAACTGGCGAATCATGTGATACCATTTTTAACTCTCTTAACTGACCTTAACCTCTGTATTATTAGCTCAAACTGGAGTGTTGTGTGAAGTGTATCCTGCGTCAAATAGTTGTTGCTGCAAACGTTCCATTTTCGAATGTGAATACCTTCATTTCTAGAAGTAATTAAAACCTAACAGTTATGGATAATGATGAAGTAGGTGTGTGTTCATATTTTTTTACGGATTTGAATTGTTAAAAAATTAGTTTTAATAATTGCAAAAGTAATTGAAAATAACGCATTTTTTTTCAAACATTTTTTTGTATGTTGCGAAATCTCGAAGGGTTTTGTTATATTTCCAAACATTTCCACGCTAAATTGTTTTTCGTATCAATAAATTTAAACCTTTATGTTTGTGGTTTTGTTTAAATTAGCCCCTGATTTGCCCAACTTTTGAAATGAAGGGATTTCAAACATTGCTATTCCAAATTTTCCAGTATGCATTCCAATTTAATCTCTTATTTAAGATATGAATTGCAATTTGAAGAAAATTGTTATGAATATTTTCAAAACGATCGTATGTGTGTAATTTTCACATTTTTATTGGAATAAAGTTATATCAATTATAAATATTGCTTAAAACATTGCGTTCATTCCATTTTATCTCTTTTTAGGATTTTGCAAAAAATACTGAAATTGTTCTTTGTCAACATTTAGTTACGTAAAAAGAAGTCGAGTCCAAGTTGCTTATGTTTTTGTAAAATGTTACCACACACTCGTGCGATTTTTTTTTTAAAAAATGATGTTCAAAATTTAGATATCTAAATTGCATATATTTACTATGCACTTTTTTTTGTTTCTATTTTACTCTAGGGTCATCGGGTGTCAAAGTAATGATTCGAAGAGAGTTATTTAAAATTATGCAACAAAATTTACCGAACATACATGATACATTAAACTTGAAAATTATCTTTTTCAAAGTGATACTTTTGATGACGATGAAATTTAAAAAATAAAGCACAATTTCTCCCATTTTAAATCTCAGTTCAAGATCAGATGGATTGCTTTAATATATCGTTTTAAAGTAATTCTAGAAACCACATCCAGTGGCCACAAGATTAATTTGCAAAAGTTCAAAGAATATACAGAAGAAACATCTGAGCTCTACGTACAATTCTATCCATGGTACCCAATGTCGCCTACTATGCACAAGATCTTAATTTGTGGTCCGATTGTAATAGAAAATGCTATACTACCAATAGGCCAATTGTCAGAAGAAGCGGCCGAAGCACGCAGCAAACATTTTCGATCATTCGGTCAAAATCGAGCCTGAAAATTTTCCAGACTTTCTTGTTATGAGGATGTTCTCAACAGATTGCTTTTGAGTTCGGACCCAGTGTTGACGGGTATGAGACGCACGATGTGGAAAAAGTCAAAATCATTCGTAAAAGAGACTTTAGAGATGTTACTGCCAATGGAATTTTCTGAAGCTCTTGTTGAAGAGGACTCCGATCATGAAGAAACAGATAATGACATCAATGATTTATCACCAGACGAATAAATCGCACCTTCTTCGTGAATTATTAACTAAATTTTTACACAATTATTCAATTATTTTTATCATTTATTGAATTATTTGTTATTTTTCCGATTTATTTTCTGTAAATATAATTGATGTAATATTATTAATTTTGTTAATTGTACCAGGTATGATCATAAAATAACCGGGTGTATTTAGAGGCCTCTGGTGAGCACTGCATTCAGAATATGAAGATGATATATTCATTAATAATAAAAAATTAAGGTGTTGGTTGAAACTGAAAAAAAAATATTTTTAACTGTAACCGAAACCATAAGAGGTGGTACATTCTATACCTATAAAATCGCAAGCGCATATCCCATAATACTTAGATCCAAAATCTCGTCTTGATACTCTAAATGCAGTGCACCCCAGAAGCCTCTAAATAGGGCAAGTTACTTTATGACCACCCTGTATATAACTATGAAGTTATAAAATATCAATTATTTTTGAGTTATAAAGCAATATTTTCTACAAAAAGGTCATTAATTTACTAATACGTTTAAATTAGTTTAAAACCGAAAAATAATTTTGGCCGCCCAGATTCGTCAAATATCCCACTGTGCGACGTCAAATTTGGAGAGTCGTGGCGTGTTTCAACACACATTTGAACGATTCAGCATCTCCTAATTAGCTGTGACACGATTCATGTTTTGCTGATAAGTCTATAGACAAAGCAGAAATCAGTAGAAGGCTGATTATCAGTCAAAATTGTGTGGGGTGTGCGTATATCTTCAGAAATTACAGGACGATGTGCACAAATTAAAGAACACGTTTTCTCGACATGAACATCACCTCTTGATGTGGGAGGGAGAACAATTTGCGGCTTGTTCTTGGTGGAGATACTGTCTGATTTGGTATTATTCATTTCCTTTGTGACGGACTAAAACGATGCGTCACATACGCTTGTTGCAATGATTCAGTAAAGCAGTTTGCCAATGCAAAATTTCTCCCAAACTGTCTAAAACTGCTCTTCTAATTTTGAAATGTAAAAAATCGCCAAAAACACACTATACTGTAATACAGTTTAATTAATGTTCTGTGAAATATTATTTATGTTTTCAAAGGAGTACATGAAATCTTATGCATGTAATAAAATCTTTTTAACTGCGCCTTATCAAATAAAACTACTGTAACCAACTAACTGCCACTATCTTAATTTTGTCACCTATGCCCAATGCATATTTACGGATCCTACATAGTAGGGAATGAGATCGCTTCTGATTGGCTCTCAGCGTCACGTGACTTGGCTTGCTTCTTAATGTGTGTCATAGCACCGCGCAGGCGAGATTTTAATTATTTTGTCTTCTGCTATCGCGTCATGGAGAAATCAAAGCTAGATTTTCTAATTATGATTTGGATGTTTCAAGAAATTGATGAATACATTTTCAGAATAAAACAAATAAAGGACGAACCTGCAGCATTGGTAGATGCTGTTTAGTTTCGCAACGTCATTTAGAAGCAAGCCAAGTCACAAGACACTGAGAGCCAATGAGAAGCGACCTCATTCTCTACTATGTAGGATCCGTAAATATGCGGTTCCAATAAGCTTCGAGTGGCTCTCTAAACTACAGAATCAACTATTTCGTATCTATTGTATTCTAAATTAAGACTATTCCCCATTCTGAATTTTAAAAAAACGGGGAATGAAGTGAAAGTGAATGAATGAAGAATGAATGGTGAATGAAAATGAAGAATGAATGGTTCACTCTACCATTCATAAAACAGGCGAAATAATTATTCATAAAATTGGCATTCTCGAAAGAAGTGGAGTTCAAGGTTAACTGTACATCTATACTATTAAAATTTGAAGGCAAACAAACATATGTATGTATGTCCTTCTATCTTCTCACGAACCACTGAATCCTGAAACTAGCCGTAAGTACCAAAAGATGGAAAATAATCCAAGGAATCCATTTCGACTATTTAAATTCCGAAATTGTAATTAGTTAAAAATATATTAATTAGAAACGTCAAAATCAATGAATTAACGTGCTGCCATCTATTGGCAGCATGGTGAATTCATTCACGGCGGATTCTTTTCTTCCCTATTATTAGTTTTCACATCCGGTGTTGCATTTTTTTTATTTATTTAACAGAAGTTGGTATTTCTTTTTGAGCGAGCTTCTGTGTTTGGATTTATTAACAATGGACAAAAATCATTTTCATGCTTTTTTCTTTCTTTTTTTGTATTAAAGTGTTTAACTTCGTAACGTTTGTTAGGGAAAGTAAGTGATGATATTTGTTGATTGTAGAGAAAAACGGAGGCGAGGCATATGAAAATATATGGATCCCAAGGTCTCACGTGACCTCACTTCTCTCCGCCCGGGAATATCCTATTATTCGTGACAGCCCGTGCAACGCCGGGCCACACAACTAGTTTTGTCATTATAACGTGCAAGTGGTTATTATGCGTAAGTTGAAGCGTTAAAGCTCTACTTAAAAATTTCGGTTTCTTTTTGGTGAGATCACGTATTTTCTTTTTGATTTTCTGAAAAACATTTTTCAGGAAATTATTTCGCTTTTCTTTTTTATCCAATACATCCATATCGAATACAATAATCATCAAGTTTGTTTATGAATATCGTAAGAAAGGAAATTCATAAGCATTCATTGAAAATCAAAATATATTATGAATTTCATTAGAATTCCAATGCATCCAATTTACTTACATTATGTGAAAACTGGAATTCGTTAACGATGTAAGTGCCAAAAAAAAAAATTCGAACGCCGTTTTTCACGTTAAAGTGTCAAATGAGCAATGCTTTCTAATGTGGTAAACGTGAAAAATGCATGGTAGCCTTTTAAGCAGTTAAAAAATCGTGCAAAGAGGTCGCTAGTGTGCAGTCCATGTGTTTTCGCGATTTCCCAACACTTTCGCGTTTGGCACTTACAACGTTCCCCTCTTTTTGTCTTCATTTCTATTAGCCTCATGCTTTTGCTATTTCTTTATATCCATATTTATGATAAAATAATGTTCTTTATTTCTTTAGTGTACTAATAAAAATGTGTTTTTAAAAACATTTTTTAACCCTTTCAGTCCCAAGCATAGAATCATCAATTCTGAAATTTGGGAAGAATGCTCATTTTGGGCCTAAGATGAAAGTTCAAAACGAAAAAAAATACGCCAGGGGCCCCCCCCCCCCCCAAAAAAAAACAACGGAACATTAAAAAAATTAAAATAATTTTTAAAAAAAAGCAACTGAAATAAAATATTTTAACACATTTAAAAACTAATAAGAATGGAACATATTAATTAAAATAATATTCTACTTTTTAATAAGCTAATAAAAAATTATTTTTAACCCTTTCAGTCCCAAGCATAGAATTATTCATTTTGAAATTTAGGAAATGTACTCATTTTGGGCCTAAGATGAAAGTTCAAAAACAAGCAAACAAAAAAAAAAGTGGAACATAATTTTTTTAATAATTTTTAAAAAAAACTAGCTGAAATTAAATATTTAACGTATTTAAAAATAATCAGAATGAAATTGCACCTGCAATTTCATTTAAATTTTGTTAAAATTTAGTTTTATTTTGACTTATTTTCGCTTAATGAAACGAAGTCCAAAAAGGCAGTTTTTTAATAGATAAAATCGATAGTGCAGCCATCTGTTGGTAAGAATAAAAAATATATTTGAAAAGAGGAAAATGCGAAGAATTTAATGATGCCCATTTGGTATCGGAGGCAGGTTTAGATGCCGAACAAAAAATAATGAAAATGATGATTCCAAATGGCACCACCGGGACTGAAAGGGTTAATTTCTTTTCCTCTACTTGATTGGTTCATTTCTTCGCCAGCTGATCGAGGATGCCCGGGTCCGCTTCGAGGAAAAGCTGGCCTCCGTGATCCGCAAAGTGCGCGTCGACCTGCTCAACCTGTCCGAGCACGCGGGTGACCTTGAGGTGCTGGGCGACATCTCCATCATCCAGGAGTACCGGAAGGAGGCGCTGCAGCTGAGGAAGAGGGTCAAGGCCGCGGAAACGGCCATAGCCTGGATTAACGAAGTATTATATTCCTGCCACTTGGGATAGTTAGTTTTGGTACTTGCATGTTAAAGCGGCCACCGAGAATGAATCGCCAAGCAACCGATATATCGCCAAGATGGTAGTAAAATCTTGCCAAAAACGTTTGCAGCCCTATAAAAAAACGCATATTTACGGATCCTACTATGGTTTGGATTGAGGTCGCTTTTCATTGGCTCTCAGCGTCACGTGACTTCTCTTGCTTCTGAATGATGTCGTAGGAGCGCGCTTACTTTGGATTTCGATTTTTGTCTTAGCTATTGCATCATGGAGAAACCAAAATTATCTTTTAATTACGATTATTTGGATATTTCTAAAGGGAATGATGAATTCAAGATAAAGATAATTTTGGTTTCTCCATGATACAATAGCTAAGACAAAAATCGAAATCCAAACTGAGCGCGCTCCTATGACATCACTCAGAAGGAAGCGAAGTCACGTGACGCTGAGAGCCAATGAAAAGCGACTACAATCCAAACCATAGTAGGAGCCGTAAATATGCTATAAAAAACGTGCAGTCCTGTAGTCGTGTCACTTTTTTGCTCGCGTACTTACGTTTTGTGTTTGCTCTTAAATTAGAATTAGTTTTTGAAAAATATTACTTGTTTTTTTTGTGATTAAAGTTAAGTGGGAACCGGGAAGAATTTTTTAACTTGATAAACATCCTATGGCTTCTCTAGCCGTGGGAGCTGGAACTTAGTAGTTTCTCTAGAACACTGAACTTAAGAGCTTGGCGAAATCCGAAGGTCGCCAAGTTAGCTCGGTGGTCGCTTTAAAGTGCAAGTACATTAGCTTTTATTGCATAAAACTTCGATTAACCATCACTAGGGACGGAGAAAACCTACCGGGTTTTTTTGTTTCGGTTAGCCGGTTTTTTCGGTTATTTTTTTGTTCCACTTATAATCGGTTATTTTTTTAAAGTTCAATAACCAAGTAAAAAAAATGGATCGGAAGATAGACTCGATTTTAGGTCCAATTAGACAGGGCCGATTGTGTTGAAGAAAACCCTCCAACGAACGCCGAAATGAGGCAAGCCCTCGATATTTTGAAACGCGGCGTACAGCATCGTTCAACAAATTTTGAAAAACAATGCCAGTACGAACAATATAAATGAATTATTAAGGAATAATTGTCGCCAAGCAACAATTAATGATTTTTTTCAATTGCTATTTTTGAAATAAATCATAGATATCCCTGAGGTAAGCGGTTTTCTTTTCCATTTTGTTTCTTTTCCCTTGATGTGATAAAATTATAATTGATTTCACCCAATTCGGTTTTGCCATCAATCGGTTGTTGTCAAAATTGTTAAGTTCCGAAGTGATCACATTAAGCGCTACTTAACAATTACTTAGTTACAATTAGATTAGCTTACTTAGTAAACAAGTATTGTAATACTGTAAACCTGCGTTTTTAAATGATAGAAACAGACGGTTAAACAAACGACGGTTAATCGAAGTTTCACTATACTGAACTATGAAAGCACTGTACTATATATTGATATGGAAGTTCTAAAATTCAAAGTTAAAAAAGCATCTACTTCTACATGAAAGTATGTTTTCTTCTTGTGTTCCATATAGATCATAAATAGAATTTTTTGTTTTTTAAATTAATTTTTCCCTGATCAGTTCAAACAGTTTTTTTGCTAGCGAGATTTAACAGCGAGAGATTCTCCGGACGAGTGACCTTCCTCGCGGCAGGTGACGTCATATGCTTTCATTCCCAACATGCATTTCTACAATCCGATGTGCATCTTTTGTTTTGATTTTGTTTTCAAAACTTTTTCGTGTCATTGTGGACATTCTTTTTTCCCCATTTTTTTGAAGTCCTGATTCCACACGCAACGCCGTGCGCGTACGGCTAGTTAGAAATAATTTAGAAAAATGAAGAATTTAAGAATATAAGAGTAGTACTGCTCAGAAATATCGGGTTGAGTAAAAAGTTTTCCGCCATAGGGAGATACCTCCGCGGCAACAGCTGTCATTTCTGTGGTTGTTAGCTTTTCCACAAACGGGTTTTTGCATTCGAAAGCTGAAAATTGGAACTACACGACCGTGTGATTTGTTTGTTAAAAATTTAGTATCTTGTGCGTCAAAAAAGGGTTTAAAATGGGGCTATCGCATCAACAGATAAGAACGATTATGTACTATGAGTTCCGTAGCAAACCTCGTGAGACTGAATGCCACCAAAAAATGTGTGAAAGTTTAGGCATCAATACGGTTTCTTATGATACAGTCAAAGTTTGATTTCGGAAGTTTAAAGCTAGAAATTTCGACATTGAAGATGAACCACGTTCTGGCCGCCCTATTGAAGTTGATTGTGAACAGTTAAAGCAAATCATTGATCAAGACAGACGTTTGTCAAAAAACAATAGTTAACGCTCTAAAACTCATAAATATAACGTTTAAATTCAACCGCTAGGTGCCTCACGAATTGACTGCTGAAGACAAGCATAAGAGAAAAGCAGCCTGTTTGGCTCTGCTCAGAGATCAAAGGAAAGAGAAAATTCTGGACAGAATTGTGACCTATGTGAAAAATGGGTGTACTACAACAATACAAGCCGTAAAGGAGGGTGGTCAGCACCTGGGGAATCAGCAGCCTCGGTTGCAAGACGAGCCCTAACAAGAAGGTGCTTCTCTGTATCAGATGGGATTGTCGTGGAATTATCTACAACGAATACCTAAAAAGCGGGCAGACTATCAACAGTACAATATACAGCAACATGCTAATCAAAGTTCGCGATGCCATTCGCGAAAAACGAAGAAATGTGTTCAGAAGGAAGGTGGTTCTCTTTCATCAAGATAACACCTGGCCACATGTTAGTACGATGACCGGCTGGACGCTCTACAACCTGGAGTGGGATTTGATGCAACATCCACCATACAGCCCAAACATGGCCCCTTCGGATTTCTACCTGTTTTCACATCTGCAGCTGCATCTTGATGGCGCAATCTTCAATTCAAATGAGGAGGAACATAAATGAGGGTGATCTCTTTCTGGACTCGCTCACGCCACAGTTCTTCGCAGAAGGGATTGAAAAGTTGCCAATACGTTGGCAGACGATTGTAGATTTGAAAGGAGATTACTATCCTCATTAGCCTTGCTGTTTTCGTATGTATTCATCATTTTAAAATAAATAAAAAATTTGACGGGAAAACTTTTACTCAACCTGATATTTCATAATTAATTTAAAATAATTAAAAACTAAATAATACTATTCTATGTTTATTTTGCTCAACCTGATATATTGTAATACTATAAACTTACATTGTTTTGACGATGACAGATACCAGATTTCGAGGAATCGAAGTCAAATCTAAAAATTGTTTTTCAGGAATATCCGTACCTTACGTCAGAGCTTCCCAACTTGTAGTACGCGTACCCCTAGGGGTACGCGAAGGATCGTTTTGGGGTACGCGAAATATAAAGTTGCTAATGTCGTAAAGAAGACAACATAAGGGATTAAAAAGTTAGAGAATTTTGTTTCTGCAAGTCAGTACTTACTGTTTAATAATTTTACCACATGAATAGTTGATTATTACGAAGTGTAACTTTTAGCCATCCTTATAAGTTAAAACAAAATAATTACAATATGGTTTCATTTGCCTTGGCGTTGAAATAATACTTTTGCAAAAATGGAAGAAATTCAAAATCAGAAATAAGTTCTGCAAATGTTATTAATTTAAGTCATTTCACTTTTAAGCTAACCTTGACGTTATTGATAAAAATTCCTTTGTATAGACTGGTAGTTGTGAGGAGGGGGTTGTATATGGTAGCAGGGGGTATGCGAAAACAAAAAGATTAACCAAGGGGTACACGAAGGAAAAAGTGTTGGGAACAATGGGAACCCCTGCCTTTTGTCCTCAATAATTGTAAGTGAATACTTTTTTAAGGTCCTTCATTACTTTATAGACTTTACTGCTTTATAATATATTCAATAAAAAAATTATCACTTATTATTGAAGCATTGATCCCGCAAGATGTGAATTTTACTTTTTGAGTTTTATGATACAATTTTTGCATACAATGTGCTATTTCCCTTTTGTTGATTAAATCTACTTGCCTATTTTTGAAATTATTATATTTAAAATTAGGAAACTTTTAATAATAACTATTGATCCCTTAACTGTTTCATTTTCCTTGCTATCTAATAATATGCTCCCTTCTGTTTTGGAAAGGGGTTGTCGTTTTCATTCATCTCAGAAGGCATAGAATACTTGAGATGTTTATGGATTCTACGTAACTTTTGTGTAAAATTATAAAGCTAATTAATGATTAAATTTTAGTTTTAAGACCAAAAATGCGATAAAAACACGAGTATTCTCGGGCTTTTAAGTTAAGTTGTTAATAATTTATTGAAATTGCTTAATGTTTATTTATTAATTATGAATTATTCATTAGAACTATTAAACATCGAAAATAAATCTTTACTGCCATTTTTAATTTTAATATTGTTGTTTTCTCTTGATATACTCGATTTTAGATGCAGTATTTCTTAATTCGATTTTCGGATAAATTGGCCTTCGGATTTATCGGGCCTTCATCCTCGAATTAGTCAAGTTCTACAATGCTAAATTTCGATATTTTTCGTCAGTGTAAATTCTTTCGTTTAAATTTGGATATATAGAATGGAAATCAATCCGCTCTAATTTTCTGCACTGAACGGATACACGTGGATGTCGCATTAAATTTGTTTCTTTATTTGCACGTTTAGGAAGAAGCACTTGCAAAACAAGCTCCCAGCGCCTTCCCTGAGGTCGAGGCTATATTGAGTGCCATCGGACCTTTCATTCAACTCTATCAACTGTACATTGACTGGGATGAAGCCGAAAAAGAGTATCAATCCTTTCTTCTATCAACTTGTTTTCTTTATTTCTAAAAATATCTCAACAAAACTCTCATATTTCCCTGAAAAGTATATTCCGACAATGTAGTTAAAGTTTTAAAAAAAACTGAATTGTGTCGATAGATAAGTTTAGTACGTCTGAGTCGTAAGCCTGGCAAGTGAAAGCCCAAAAACTCAACATTTAAATTCGAAAGCTCACTTTGATATTACTAAGCACCGTTATTAATTAGATAGTATTAATTAGTAGTTTTGTAGTGTTTATTATGGTTGTGTGAACATAATTTTGAGCGTGTGAAACATGACATGACAGGCGTTAGTCACTAGTGTAAAAATCACTGCACCATGGGAAAATTATATTTCGTGAGATGCACTCAGTCACAAACACATTCGACTTTAACACTAAATGTACCATGACCGGTTGTAAACTTTTGATTAGAAAATTCGCTTAAAATGTAATCGCTTTTTTCACACTTGACTTCATGACTTTTTCTATTAAATATATACTATTAATTTTTCATCATTTTTTTGTTAATTCTGATAAACACGTGTAGCCTAACTTTATTTACCACGGAAAGACCGGGAACAAAATTTATTGCCTTATAAGGCTATCGGATTGAACAATCCCGTTCCATATATCGTATCAATTTAATGCACATTTCTGCATAGACTGTTGCGTGGTAAGTTCAATATTTTTTAAAAAAGAGTTTTTTTTTCATTCGTTGTACAAATCCGTCTTGTATTGGTCGACATCGGCAAAAACACGCGTAACGATTATCGTCTGTCTGTGAAGACAATATCTTTAGAGAAATTCCACAAAATTATTCTTTGCTGAATTATTACCTTAAATTTACTTAGTTGAATATTTCCTTACTAAAACCAATATTTTCAGCATCTGATCAAGAAAAATAGAGTTTTTGTCTAAAAACCGGTCATTTGACCGATTACGGTAGGAACAGGTATATATTAAGTGCCGGTACGTTTAGTGTTAAATGTCGGTTCCACTAACATATTCTGCCTGCAGAAACTGGATTACTGTGCGCTGAGCCTGTTTGGGGAGATCCATGGCACGACATCACTTGTTTCGTCGCTTCTGTTTTGCTAATCAATAAAAATAAAGTTTTTGTCTAAAAACCGGTCATTTGACCGATTACGGTACGAATAGGTATATATTAAGTGTCGGTACGTTTAGTGTTAATGTCGGTTCCACTAACATATTCTGCCTGCAAGAACTGGATTACTGTGCGCTGAGCCTGTTTGGGGAGATCCATGGCACGACATCACTTGTTTCGTCGCTTCTGTTTTGCTAATCAAGAAAAATAAAGTTTTTTCCTAAAAACCGGTCATTTGACCGATTACGGTACGAATAGGTATATATTAAGTGTCGGTACGTTTAGTGTTAAATGTCGGTCCCACTAACATATTCTGCCTGCAAAAACTGGATTACTGTGCGCTGAGCCTGTTTGGAGAGATCCATGGCACGACATCGCTTGTTTCGTGGCTTCTGTTTTACTCACGGATACATCACAGTTAACAGCTTTATGCTCGATTGTTACCGACATACATAGCCGTCGACCAATGAAATCTAAAAGTCCTACCACGTGACAATAATGTCGCTAGAGCCACAGTCTCACTTTCATTTAGGGAAGATTTACAGTTACGATTTTCTTGAAGTTTTAATTTTAAAATATTTGATGTTATAAATTATTGTTTTTTTTCTGTTCCTTGTTTAGATTGTTTAATCAATTGTTGCATTTTTACTTAGATGGATGGATGGTGCCTTTTATGAATTAGACGCCGCCACCATTGAAACTAAAGTGACGGAATACAAAATAGAGGCCTTCAAGATCAAAAAGGACCTGCAAAGGATACTGAAAGAAAAACTGAAAGAATCGAAGAGAAATACAGTTAAAGAAGAAACTCTCCCACCTTTTGAAATCGTTGATAATATAATCAAGAGGATCACGAAATTTTCTGTATGCTCTATTGATGCACTCATTTACTTTTTCTTGACTATTTTTTTACAAATGATTCATTTCCAGTAAACGAGACTTCGCTTTCTTGAAACATTTTAAACATCAAAATTCAGAAATTGCAACAACGTGTAAGCTAGGAGTACATGAATAGAGGGAACTCTATTTTCATCTCCACACCAGAATTTGGATTATGAAATCCAGTTTTTTATTTTCCAAAAAGGGAAAATAACTTTTGATTTGATTTTAGATGAGAAATTTGGGTTCTTTAAGAAATTGAAAGAAAAGTTGGAACTAATTCACTTTTAAAAAACTGAAAAATTCTATTGAAATTGTTTAGGAATTTTAGTGTGAGATAAATAATTTATCGGGTGCTGTTATTAGCTGTATTAACACCTTTAGGAACAACACAATCTTTTCGACATTATTTTATCTGTTGCGATAGTTGGAAAATATACAAAAAAGAGCAAAATATCTATAGCGAGCGAACGGGAAGTAGTGTACAGTGCTGACAAAGCTCTCCGCTGTTTGGGCAAAGATGACGTCAGACCCGTTTCGAGCCAAAATGGATCCTTTTTCCCTCGAAATGTAAGAGGCGAACTTTGATTGCAAATAAAAGAAAACTGCCTAGAAATTTTTTAATGTTATTGTTGAAGCATTATAAATCGATTAAAAAATATAAAAAAGCATGAGTTTCCACATTGGGCTGTTTAGCTGTGAACTCCTTTTTGTGATAGAATTCTAGGATCAAAGACGCGTTCAGATCATCTTAGCTTTATAAAGCCTAAAATTTTGTATTTGAACCCTATCGGCCATAGAGAAAAGGTCCGATTGCATCATACTCTATGCTTTTCATTTTGCTACCAAACTTAATACGATTTAGTTATATTAACGTCCCTTCTTTGGAGCAACTAGAGGACTTTTGAGGACGGACCTCGTAGTTTTGAATCCCGGTCAGATGATGGAGACGACGCCTGAGCTAGCACCCCATCTCCAAACTTCCGCAAAGCACAAGTGCCAGGAAATTTGATCTTGATTTAACGGGTACTGGTTTCACAAACACGGCGAATCGGGTTTCGAACCTAGATCCCTTCGGCTCCGATTCCGGGACCTAGCTACTAGGCCATCGTGGCCTCCATGCAAGCCGCATCATGTTGTGTACGCATAATTACGGATCCTACATAGTAGGGAATGAAATCACTTCTCATTGGCTCTCAGCGTCACGTGACTTGGATGGCTTCTTAATGATGTCATAGCAACGCGCTTTGGCGGGATTTGAACTATTATTTTGTCTTCCACTATCTCATTATGGAGAAATCAAAACTACCTTCTAATTATGATCATTTGGATGTTTCTCAAGCAAATGAAGTATACTTCTTGAGAATAAAACAAATAAAGGAAGAACTTTCAGCAATGGTAAATACTGTTTAGCTCTTCTACCCTTTGGGTGCTCCTTAAAAAGAAGCTGCACAACCACCCTCAACCATGAGCTTTACACCTGTTATAAATCTAGATGCTCGAAGCAGGACACGGCTGAACCTTTGTGTTCAGCCCCCTCCTTAACATTTGACGAGATTTATTCCATAAAAAAAAAACAAATATTTAAAGACGTGGAGGGTCCCTCCATCCCATGATTGGTATAAGCGGAGCAGTCCTGGTGGCTCCATTGGCCTTGCCTGTGACAGAGCCGACCAGACGGCGCTGTCTAGATTTGTTAGCGGTCACCTGAGGAGTTGCTCCTTCAGCCACGGTAACAAAGTTTTTCCGGTCTGCGCAAAGTGCGGAATAGCGAGTGCGTCCCCAGAGCACATCCTCTCTTGTCTTCGCCTATCTAGGGAGACTTTCGAGACGGATCCTTTGCTTGCTCTCGATTTCTTGAGGGTGAGTGGGATCATGGATGGTATCTAGCTGCCGCTAGACAGAGAGGGATTAGTAACAACAACAACTGTTTAGCTTCACGACGTCATTAAGAAGCAAGCCAAGTCACGTGACGCTGAGAGCCAATGAGAATCTACCTCATTCCCTACTATGTAGGATCCGTAAATATGCGTTGTGCATTACTTATGCGACTAAGTCGAGTGCTGAACAATCTCGCTGGTTGTTTATTTTAACACTTCATTCTGATGATTTTTTTTTTCAAATTCCAGCGTTTTGTCCCCGCCATGGTTGTCCTGTGCAATCCCGGAATGAAACTGCGTCACTGGAAGATGGTGTCCGAAATTGTCGGGAAGAAGGTGATCCCGGACACGTCGACAACTTTCAAAGATCTCATCGAAATGAAAATTCACCAATTCACTGACGAAATCGCTCCCATCAGCTCGAAAGCAACCAGGGTAATATCGTTTTTACGCACTTCAATTTAAAGTGACTTGTTTCGTGTTTGTAAATATGGCGTTTTGTAATCGACTTTTCGCTCACTTCTTGATGAGATAGCCCAGTGGCGGCGAAGCTATGACCCGCGGATGAGACACAGGCCCACGAAGGCTTTTTAATGACCCACGCGTTGATTTTTATAAAATAACTAGAAAATCACCCGTCATGTTTGACGGGTGCAAATTGCCTCTTCATTCGAGAGATTTCCCGTCAAATTTGACGTGTTTAAATACATATATATGATAAACAAATGTTTAACATTGATTGAAAATAAATAGAATAAACATATGTTTTATGACAGGAAATATTTAATTTATTTACATATTTCTTTATTCTTATTTCTTATTCTTTTCTTCTTATTTCTTTTATTATTTAAAAAAATAGTATCAAATTATATCATCATGATTGCAGTTAATAATCAGATGCGTCGTGGCGTCCAAACTATATCACGCGCATGATATACCAATGACGGAATTTACTACTTTCCATTAAAAGACGGAAATTAATTTGAAATATATGATGAATATAATTTTAAATTTCTCGGAAACTATTGATCATAGCGAGATAAATTTTATATCAATCGATAGCAAATTTTATTTCACTATTTTAGAGCTATTAAATTTGAAATTAGAACGATGATTACTTTTTAAATTTAAAATTACTGAAATTTAGGTTCTCTAACAATGAAACAATGCTGTTTAACGTCTCGCAGGGCTATGGCGCGAATTTTATTGTTGGCGACGTCAGAGCGTCACCGGATCAGTGAGAGACAGATCTGGGCTATTATGTAGTAATCTATGGGTGCTAAATCTGGGGTATTGATAGTATAACTATATATATTAGTAATTTCACTCGAATAATATACCTACCGCCGAGATACCAATGATGTGTGCTCTCTTGTCCTGTTTGAAATCGCAGGAGCTGGGTCTGGAGCGGGCCCTGAAGAAGATGAAGGAGGAATGGCAGGACATCCAGTTCGCGACCCTGCCCCACCGAGACAGCGACACGCACGTCCTCTGCTCCCTGGACGACATCCAGACCCTGTTGGACGACAACATCGTCAAGACGCAGGCCATGAGGGGGTCGCCCTTCGCAAAGCCCTTCGAGGGCGAGATTAAGGTGAGTTGAAGCAAAATTTCCCTTCCTAGACTGTGAGTCAAAGTGAACGCCCCGAATTCGTAGCTTATTAACCGCTTAAGGACATAACCCGAGTTAACTCGTCAAAAATACCGTAGGTTACAAAATAACTCGATCCTTAAGGGATTAATGAACAATGATACAAAGATAAGACGCGAAAAGTAGCTAGGGGTCGTCCACAAATGATGTCACGCTTGGAGGGGGTTCGTGAGCTTGTGGCAGTTTGTGACAAGGGCGGGGGAGGGGGTAACAAGAAGTGTTGCATGACACATTTTGATTAAAATAAAAACATTTAAAATCAGCAGATAAAATTTTTAAGTTATTTTGAAATTACCAGAATTTGAGGGTATTTTTTTAATCGGGGCTAAAACAACTTTCATGTGATTTCTTTCACTTATATTCCTTTCTTTTCAAAACGGCGTACAGGGTAGGTTCTGAGAATATGGTAGCAGCAGAAATTCTTCACCATTAGAAGAAAATCTCCCCCTCCCTCACAAATGTCATTAAAACACATAGTTAAAGTTTCAAAATAAAATTTGAAATATGATCAATAACGTAGTGGTTTGTTTCTGAACTGCAATATAGCGTGGCATGTGACAATGGGGGGAGGGGGTATGGTGAAGTGTGACTCTTTGTGACAAAGAGGGAGTCAAAAATATTGAAAAAAAGTGTGACATCATTTTTGGACATCCCCTTAGAAGGAAATTCAAAGTTTTTTATTTACACACCTTACAAGTGCTCCCACCGGGAGGCACTCCAAATATGAGGATGAGACGCTTCTGTATAAGTAAGCTTTAGCCTCGCTCCCTAAGTGGATACATAAACGGTGGCGAGACTTGTTTGGAACCTTCTCCAATGACATATCTTACCCCTATAATGGTGGGTCGTAGCTTATGTCCTCGTAATGGGGACGATTATGCATTCGTCCACAATGCCTGTGTTAATTGCCGTGGCGGCCGGTCATGCAGTCACCCCGCGTGCCTAGTCCAGGGATCTTTGTGATACTTTACAAGTATTCTACCTGATTATCCTTTGCCAAACGGATAATATCTAATGGGATCGAGGGGAAATTCAGCACCGAAGCGTCTTCTTTTGTTCCTATCTTCTTGTAACCTCTGGTATAGTCTATACGTGACAAACTGGGCGATTTCTAATCCCTGGAATACACTTTAAGGTCTAGATGGCTCTCCCGGGTATTGAATGAATGAATCTCTTGAATATTTTCATCTGCGTCCGTCCACATTCTAGCCAAACTAGTATTCTGCCAGAAGAAAAATTCATTCATATGGGTTCTCTGAGTCGTAGCTGATCGTCTATGGCAATCTTAGGCTTACAAGCTGATTTTGAACTACATTACATCACAGAAACGATCATTTTCTTACACTCAGCCAACTAATCTAGTGGCTTATTTCAGCTTGAAACACCAGCAAGTTGTTGCAGAAGATACGTGTAGTTCTGCTTCAACAAGTATTTTTGCTCTATAGCGTTTTTTCCTGGGACTCTCAAGTATCCTTAATTTAAGAACACGAGTGTATTAGAAACCTATCATGATTACAATATTATTTAGTGATAATTCAAAATGCGGGCAATCATTTAATGTACTTCGGGAAACAGTTTTATTTTCAGAAAAATTTAATTTCTGTCCGAAGTTTTTTATTCACCCTCTTCAAATTTATCGTATCATTCATAAATAAAATTACCTTTCGTTTCAGATTTAAGCATGACAATAATCAAATACATGACGGCACAAAATACATACAATTATGCTCTACGAAATAATGCAAAGGAAAGGAAAGGGACCCCTCGCCGACCCGAAAGGGTGTAAGGCCCTTAGTGGGAAGGTGGGGAAAATGAGATAATGCAAGTGTTAGTGACTTCTTTGCTTAAATGTTCGCATGACCTGATTTAAGTTGCTCGTTTTGAATCTACATGTAGGATACTTTGAGACGGCCATTGTAATTCTGAACAACGGTCCTATGCCAAAGAAGAAACCTGATTTACTGTAGTCACTCCACTCTCCAAACTTCCACTCTACATCACCTGAACGGCTGGCCTATGAAGGTAGATTTAATGTACGCCTGGCCCACATACACAGCACATCTTCATAGGAATTGGTCCTTGAACACATGAAAGCCACTTCTAAATCACAGTGGCAACATTTTCAAGGCTACGGCCGCGGTAACCTAGTGGTAAGGTCTCGGCTTTAGGGCCGGAGGGTTCCATGTTCGAAACCCAATTCCACTAAAGATCCGCCGTGTATGGGGCCTGTTGCACTCTAAATCATACGTAGTGGCCAAACGTCCTCCCGTTGGTGGGGCGTGGAAGTTTGGAGAGGGGGTGCCAGTTCAGATGTCTTCCTCATCATCTGACCGCGGTTCAAAATTACGAGGTCCGTCCCAAAATAGCCCTCGTGTTGCTTCAAAACGGGACGTTAATATAACTAAACTAAACTAAACTTCAAGGCGTATTCTATCTGCCCGCCACGAGAACTCTGCTCGTCTAGTTGGCGGCAGTCGCTATAGAAACGGGTTATCGTGGGAGGAATCCATTTCGAGTAGGTAGACGTTCATTCAAGTTTGTTACATTGGTGCACTTAGCGCCAAATGGGAAAGAACGTGCAACTGCGGCAAAACCGAGACGACGAATGATCAACTGGCGCCGCAGACTGGCGCCAAGAATAAAATAAAACCCCGACTTTCGTCGGATTCCTCCTACTCGAAATGGATCTTCCCTAAAATAATCAGTTACTATAGCGACCGCCACCAACTAGATAACTTGGCGAAGAGAGTTCTCTTGGCGAACAGACAGTGACAACTATTTATAAAAAGGCGCCCATCGTCTCTTTGTTTACAGCATTTTATCGATGCCAACGTCCGGGTATTTCTGATAGATATTTAGAAATGCTTCTGAAACGAAGGGATTCACTATTCACATGCATCGCTATAAGAATAATTTATTTTAACCCATCTTTAACCTTCTAACTGGAACATCTTCTGAATACCAGTTTACTTAATACGTATCTCAGCGGTCATGGCAAATATTCCGATCGAAAGGTTAACACAGCTCTTGAATAGATGGATTGAGTAACCAAAATCGAATTTTACATTCCCGAATTTAATTTTTTTTCTGTGAGTGAAAGGCCAGAATTAGATATTTTTTATTTAGACTTTATATTAGCTATTTCAAATCATTCATAAAAGTTATCGAAAGAATGAGCTTTCCATCTCGCATTTTACGTTGCTCTCGAATGTAAGTAACTAGCTGTTAAGTTGTGTTTTTGAGGTAACTAGCTCTAAAACTAGCTGTTAAGTCTTTAAGTGCCAAAGCAGTAAAAAGCGGGGCATTCACCACTCTTCCAATCTGGAATTTTTGGAACACGTAAGGAAAAACCTTTCGTCAGGGTGAAAAACCGACGAAAATTAGCATAGCGGAATGGAAGGGTCGGAATTCAGAATAGTTTGAAGTCTGATTGGAATGGTCGGTTCGCTTTTTGCGGACCTCACTGCGAGTCTAGCGGAAAACAATAGTTCTGCATATATTGGGACCTCGCGTCGAGGCTAGCGGGAA
>BGPR01004740.1:94457-106084 GCA_013235015.1 Araneus ventricosus
ACAATAGTTCTGCATATATTGGGACCTCGCGTCGAGGCTAGCGGGAAAACAATAGTTCTGCATATATTGGGATCTCGCGTCGAGGCTAGAAATGAAGCTCGAAATTCCCCGTGCGGAGGAAGAGGATAGAATGGGTGTGAAAAATTCTGAGACTTTGACTCTTGTCTCAAAACAAACTTTGGAACGTCCGTGAATGCTTTGCCTAATTTTTCGACTAAAATGGACGGAGAAAAAAACCGCTCTTAGAACAAATGGGACAGCTTAGCCTTCTCGTGAATGGCCAGCTTAATGTAATATTGAGTTTCGTAACATTAAGTGCTTTAGTAACTCCTCACTCGGTAAATTCCAATGCCAACATTTTATAGCTGTTAAACGCGTTTCCTTTCTCTAATTGCATTTTGCAGGCTTTAGAATACTTCCCCTTGTTGATGAAAAAGAACTGCTTTTTTTCAATAGAATTCTTACTTCTGATAACCAAAGGAACAAGACAATGAGTTATGAAATCTTAAATTAAAAAAGTCAAATCTATGTACATTTTGGAATGGAATGCCTTCTGTAATTCAGTTTCTGCCGCCAGTAATGGATTCGTAGTAATAATTTGGAATGGATTCGTAGTAATAATTCGCCAGTAATAATTTCAGAAAGCTCAATTTGTCGGGTTTCAGTGGCGGCTCGTGCATTAGCAACACTGGGAAGGACTTATAAAGTCCTACAATGAGTAGCGATGATTTCTACATAATTTCAATTTTACCCCTTTTAATTAATTTTGAATTTCTTAATAATTTTAGTTAATGAAAATTATATTTTTGACTTGATGTGGAGTTTATTTTTGTAAAGAAATTTCAAAATAACGAGAAATCTTTCTTAAATGAATATTTCGTTAGATGGTTAATGGATTTACATATTACAAGCAAACTTAAATATACCGGTGATTTACTCTAATAGCACAAAATGCCCTACAATATTGTTACGGTATCCTTACGATATTGAACGGCGTTCAAAATGCCATGAAGGCATCGTACAATATTTTGTTCTAATAGGGTTAGTGTTGGCGCTGCAGATCCTCAGTACCGACCCTTATACTTCCGCATTCCTCCGAATTCGTTGTAGCATGCATTTACTCTCCTTCACTTTGTTCTTTCTGAGAAACTGAGATTCAAACTCATGACTTTCCGATCACGGCTAACATATGTGTGGAAAAGATTCTATTTCGCACAAGCTTATCAGGAGAATTCTTAACTTATTTAGACTTCAAAAATGTAATAGTGATAGTGTACTTATCTGCCATCGAAATGATATCATGCAGTATGGGATTCAACATCTTTTTATTTGCTTGTCGACCTGGGGATCATGATGTACACATAATAAATCAATAATTCACGCATCAATAATTTACACATTAAAAGCTTAAAATTCATCGATAAGGAAAAGACTTTTTCTTCTTGCCCTTGTTCCTGTCCTGCTTCTCCTGCCCATTTCATTGACTGCATTGGCGCCTCTGCGAGGCAGCTGTGGAGTGGGGAGGGCAAAGGACTTGTGGAGTTGTTAGAGCGACATGGTGTCATGGACCTGGTCTAATCTTGGGCCAGGGGGACATGAAACAACAACATGAAACAACATAATTCACGCTCTTATGCTCAGCAGATAATGATACATTAATCACTCCTAAATATATGCAGATTACTATAATGTGCCCCTCTCATCAGCATTTAACAGAGTGCACATGAGTTCTTTACTTTAGCTCCCAAAATGTGTCCTGAAAAATGTGTGACACCTCACAGTGGGAGCGTCGCTGGTAGAGCTGACTTTCTCGCTTACAGCAAGCAGCTAACTTGCAAGAAATGTTAAAGGTTGAAGGAGGGTCCTCCCCCATCCGACCAGGCCCTCACAGGGTTCAATGGACCGAACTCCCTTACTTTTGTGGGGAAGTTCGTAACAATATGCATTCTTCTTCTACCTTTCTTCCAGGAGTGGGAGGAGATCCTGAAGCTGACCCAGGACACTATCGACGAGTGGCTGAAAGTGCAGATGCAGTGGCTCTACTTGGAGCCCATCTTCTCCTCGGCCGACATCCTGCAGCAGATGCCGCGAGAGGGCGCCCTCTTTCAGGCCGTCGACGCCACCTGGCGGAGGATCATGAAGAGGACGAGCGAGAGGCCGAACGTGAGCACACTCCTTCACTCTTTTCACTACCTCCTCTGTGATGTATATAAAGAGAAAAAGTTGTAGTCGTCGAAAAATTCGACCACGAAATGTTCATGAATCTTCAGATTTCAAAAGTCAGACAAAAACTATCTATATATGTAGAAATACGGGTTGCAGGGGAATAATCTCTAACCCGCCTGCAGATAAAAATTCTTCATCTAAGGCAGAGATTCCCAACCTGTGGTACGCGTACCCCTGGGGGTACGCGAAATCAAAGTTGGTAATGGCGGAACTAGAAAACATAAGGAATTAAAATATGTTACAGAATTTTGTTTCCTCAAGTTAATGCTTGCTATTTAATAACTATACCACTTGAATAGTTGATTAATACGGAGTGCAATTTTTTGCCATTCTTATAAGTTAATGCAAATTATTACAATATCGATTTAATTTGTTTTGGCATTGGTATACTAATTTAACTAATACTATTGTAAAAATGCAATAAAATGATGCAAAATAAAAATTAAGTCGAGCAAATGTTATTAATTCGAGTCATTTGACTCTTAAGCTGACTTAAGCCCTTAAC
The DNA here is from genome assembly GCA_013235015.1 of Araneus ventricosus. Lineage (NCBI taxonomy): Eukaryota > Metazoa > Arthropoda > Arachnida > Araneae > Araneidae > Araneus > Araneus ventricosus. The sequence continues at coordinate 97,189 of BGPR01004740.1, forward strand.
ATTATTGATGAAAACTTCTTTGCATAGACCGATGGTTGGTGGTGGGAGAGGGGGTATATTTTAATAGGGGTACGCGAAAATGTAAAGATTAATCAAGGGGTACGCGAGGGAGTAAAGGTTGGGAACCCCTGATCTAAGGAACACTCTAGGGGTAAATGCACCAAAGATAAAGAAGGAGAAACAGTAGATGAAACTAAAGTATTTATTTATTAAAAAAGCGTAATATGAAATGAGAAAAGTATTTACACATGTATTATTTACATTTTAGACAAGAGGGATTTAGGGTTTGTTACTTACTTAAGTTACATATCAACTTACACCTCATTAAAAGGTTTAGTTACAGCCATCGCCGCCGTGTTAACAGGGAAAAGATCCCCGTAGCTCGTTATGCTCACCAATCCTACCGCATGACCGTTCTGTTTGATTTCAAAAAGTCATCTCCCCCCGATTAGAACATTACACTGGGTATTTTAACGGATAAGCACCCACGCATCACGTGATTAGCACGAAGAGATCGCGTGATCTTTATCTCTCGATATCTTTCCGCTGATACAACAATTATTCAAATGAGCTTGTTCGGAAAGTGAGAAAATATTATTAGGAAGGAATTAAACTTACGCTTTTAAGCTAGACTGGAAAAATACAATTCCTACATATATATAAAACGTTAACTTACGTGGCACAGAAAAGATGTTAATTTCTCTTTTGCTGATGGCAACGATCTGTTTGTTTACAAAACAAAACCGGCAGCCTCTTCCATGTTAGGCCTAACTTCATAGTCATAGCCTGTTACTATATTCGTTCTGATGTAAAATAATTTTTTCTGAGAAAAATTAGTTTAAAATGAATAATTCACAATATTTCTTACAATATAAAGAAACCTTGGATGAAAATTATTAAAAAATATGAGTTAGAAATGAAGCAGATGGACTTAGGCGAGCCAGAGAACGTTTAGATCAACGCCAAAATAGTTTTAAACAGAGAAGATAAAATCGTGTCATTTCACAAATTGAGTGAATATTATGGAGATTACTATTGTGAACATTGTACATTGGCTACTTTTCTGTTGTGCGCATACCACTTGGCGCCTTTTTTTGGCTAATTTTCTTAGAGCGCTGCATCGCCAATTTGGCTTCAAAAACTCCAGGAAAATCATGTTATGCATATAACTGAGCGCAGATGCTCTACGAGGGATCAATTAGTTCTATTATAACACGACATGAGTGGCAGTCAGGTTTATTGCCGGTAAGACTTGTTTTTGTGAAATCAGGTCTGTCTCTCGACAATGAGCTAGAATGAAATTTGGTACATGGTTTCTGTACCGAAATTGTAGTTAACTAGCAAATTTTAGACGAAATCGGTCTATTGGAATTCCGTCTGTCCATTCGTTTGCATGCGAAAACGATAATCAGAACAACAAAGAATTAGATGGATGAATTTGAGCAAATGGCTCCATCATCAAAGTTGTAGTTGGGTATCAAATTTTGTACGAAATTTCTTCAAGGGGTTGATCTGCTTGCCCGTGGGTATGTGGATGCAATAACTCAAAAAAATGCAACGACGTAGATACAAGAAATTTGGTATATGGTCTTGAGACCAAAATTGTAGATTTGTACGGAAGGGCTATAAAACCCGCGAATTATTCAAGAGGAAAGACTTACGCTTTTTTTAAAGGTATATTCTTCACGATTTCCCCCCTCACTCAACTGTTGTCGATAGAAAATAAAAATAATACCGTGGAACCCCAGGAATCCGACATTCAGAATAATCCTAACAAACTTTTAAATTTTTTAAATTTTTTTGAGTTATAGTGTTCACATGACTTCGGACATACAGACAGCCAGACTTCCCGTAGACGGATTTTGTCCAAAATTTGATAGAAACCTACAAATTATGTTTAAAGACCACATACCAAATTTCATCCCCGTAGCTCTAATAGTTTTCGAGTTATCGTGTTCACAGACAAGCATAATTCCGTAATTGTGTTTTTCGGAATCAGGGAGGTCTAAAACGTGGAGATTCGTCAAAATCTCGAGTTCGAATTTTTTGACGATTACAATACTTTCTCTTTGTATACTTCGTATACGAGAAAAAAAAAGAATACACATCAATATAAAGGTTTAAAAATATGTGTACTACAAGAGAATAGAACTGATATTTTTCTAGAAAAAAAGTGAGTATGTGAATTGTATTGTATCAGATATATAATGTAACGAATTTGACAGTTTCCACCATTTTTTCAAGGTTTAAGAGTCGTATGTCCCCTTAAGAAATTTGCCTCTGAGAGGTTTAAGATAGGACTATAATATAGGTTGTAGCTGAATGGAACGCCATGCTTTTATATGGGTTTCTGTGGGAAAGTTTCCAAACTGGAGCTATATCTCGAAGTTGGAGCAACCATAATGTGCGCAAGCAAAATCTTGAACTCTCTTCTTTATTGTGTTCCAGTGGCGAATCCAGGGGAGAGGCTATCGGGCTACAGCACCCCCAGACCCAAGCCAGAATTCTTATTATTATTTAAAATCATTACAACTGTTTTTTCTTAATTTCCCTCTTTAAAAAAATAATAAAAACGTTTCAAAATTGCTTTCTGGCTTGACAGGCTCGAAAATTTTCCTATTTTTGTAGTCATTCCACTTGTACTTGTAGCTTTAACGCGGTCAAAAACATGTTTTTGTTAGTTATTTCATTGTAATTTTTATTAAATCATCGAAAGTATTGTATTGTTCTTTATTATTCTTATTGTCTGGTGAGTAAAGTCTGTAAAGTTAAAGAGTTTTGGTTTACTTTAGTCTTGAGGTTTGACATTCGTCACGACGATACAAAATTTTTAGGCCCCCCCCCCCCCCCCCACCCCCACCCCAGACTCGAATTCTAGATTCGCCACTGTTGTGCTCAAATGTTTTCTTCCCATTATTGCTCACAAGAAAGGTATAGCTACTGAAGTGAAACTTTTAAACTGTAATGTATAGTTTCGAGGTACGGTTTTCACATTTTGTTTCTTTTCGTAGGTTTTGGGGAACACCTCCACTCCCGAAGTGTACAACGATCTAGTGAACTGCAACGACATGCTCGACAAAATCAACAAAGGCTTGAATTCGTACCTGGAAAAGAAAAGATTGTATTTTCCGAGGTAACTTTTTGCTTCTTAGAAAAATGGATAGATTTAATTATTTAAAACCGAAATTATTATAGGTAATGTGTTAATAATTTGTCCCTTTAACCGCCATTTGCGGCTAGCTCACAGGAAGTGAAATCGACGGTTAAAATAAAGTTGGGCCATAGTTGAATTAAATTAAATTTATTGTTCACACATCGTCCACATAGAATTATTCTGGGTTAACTAAGATTACATTACATTTAAGTTACAATATTCAACTCTCTATGCATGTCGAGTTTTGTCCGTCCCGGTGAGACAGATAAAGAAGCGACCTTCCTCGCAAGAAGTCTCAAATCACTCTGTGTCTATCTTGCTTCTGATTGCGAAAAGTCCTTGCAGCGCCATCTACCGGCAGGAGGGCGAGACAAAATATGATTGTCACATTCTTTAATATTAAACGTGCAATGATAATTCAGAACGAAGTTTCGCAATTTCTGTTCCGTTGCTCTGAAATCTTCATAACGTTTTTTTTTATAACGTTTTTATGCTGTTGAAAAATCTTTTAGCAGGATTCATTGGTAACTTTTATTACTTTTTATGGTAAGAAATTAATAAAATATATTAAAATATGCGAAGTTGCAAATTGTTTCATAAACATTAAAACATAAAAAAGCTATTTTTCCAGAATTTTTCAAAATAAACAATATATTTTAGTTCTACACAAAATTCTGCATGTTTAACAAGGTTTGAAATACAATTTTTGCTTCAAATCTACAGTAGTTTAATTTTTCTTTAAAAATTCGCACAACTCATGGCAATACTATTGTACGATGACCCGAAGTACAAAAAAATATTCATAGATGATATATTTGTGCAAAATTTTATCATTATATGCTCATACAACAGAGAAGAAAAGTTTCAGAGTTATATCTAAAATTAGGATGCGCATGGAGTAATTTAAATTGTGGAATTTAAATTTTATTTTGTAAAAATGCTAAAATTATACTTAAATTTATTTACAACAATCTACAATATTGATAAAAATGCAGAAAATTCAAAACTCTAGTCCGAAAACTTGTAACATGATAATATATTAGACGTGCTTACATCAGCCGTTGCATTTTGTCAGTAGCGATTCCAGAAAACGCTAAAAATATACTTAAATTTATTTATAACAATCTACATTATCAATAAAAATGCAGAATATTCAAAACGCTATTTCAAAAAATGATAATATATTAGACTTGCTTATATCAGCCGTTGCATTTTGTCCGTAGCGATTCCGAGAAACACTAAAAATATATTTAAATTTATTTATAACAATCTACAATATCAATAAAAATGTAGGAAATTCAAAACTCTAGCCCAAAAACCCGAACATGATTACGTATTAGGCTTGTATCAGCTGTTGCGTTTTGGCCATAACGATTTTACACCACGCAGTTTACAGCAAGAATGACACCTAAAAGAATTATGTTACTAAAAGCGAAAGCGAAAATTCCGCTTTGGAATAATTTCCGAAGAAAGTCGTTTTTATCATAACATAATAAAAGATTAAATCCTTTTTAAAAAAATCACGATTTTGGTCGTTTTTCTTAACATATTTAACGTCCAATGTACCTTTAATATATTTTAAGTCTAAAATTACTTAAAATGGCGTGTGATGTATTATAATAAATCGGTTATTTCCGTATTTTTTTCTGTAACAACTAGTTGGAGTATGTACAGTTACTTAAAGACAAAACTAATATTGTGCATCTTAAAACTCATTAATCGAATTGAGACCTAACACGAAAAGATCGTTACGTGATCAATCATTGCACAGCACTAAAGAACACCAAGCAGTGCATCTTGATTTAACAAGTTATTTAAACAATTTATCACTCACTTTCTCGTATACTGCCGTAATATGGCGCGCTTCGTGCTTTGTAGTTACAGTGAAGAAAAGCGGGTTTGCATTTGGATGCCTTCCTTTTGACCGACTCGGTAGTACAGAATACTGAATTTGATTCGAACTTACAACTATAATGCCAAGACCACACACACCTGTAGTTATAAAATTGGGGTTTAGGTATAGTAAAGTGGCTATGAACTACGCGATGGGATCCTTTACAGCAGAGGTTCCCAAACTTTTTTCCCTCGTGTACCTCTTGATTAATCTTTTTCTTTTCGCGTACCCCTACTATCATATACACCCCCTGTAACCATCTGTCTATGCAAAGAAGTTTTGATCAATAATGTTAAGGTTAGGTTAAAACTGAAATGACTCGAAATATTAACGTTTGCAGAACTTATTTTGGGTTATACGTTTTATTCCATTTTTACAACAGTATTAGTTCAACACCAAAGTAAATGAAACCTGTATTGTAATTATTTCATCTTAACTTATAAGGTTGGCTGAAAATCACACTTCGTTATAATCAACTATTCAAGTGATATAGTTATTAAATAGCTAGTATTGACTTGGAGGAACAATATTCTCTCACTTCTTTGATCCCTTATATTGTCATGTTTTCGCCATTAACAACTTTGATCTCGCGCACCCCCAAATGGTCCTTCGCGTACCACAGGTTGGGAATTGACCAATCATGTCCAAGAAATGAATAAAACAGTTCAATCGAAACGAGGCGTAATATAGCGTGATGCTCAAAACACCGATGAAAAAATCAATTTCCGCGCATGCGCGCACGTTACTCGTTAAAAACATCATTGCGCAACCAAAACAAATGTTCTCTCATCTCCGTTCTCGGCGGCAAAGAGTTGGCGATCCTAAGAGGAACGCAGTAGGTGGGCGCCGTAGACTCCACATCAACCAATAAAAATTATATCCTCAACGTTTATGGGTATATATTATTGTTTATAAAAAAACTAACATCAAAACAACTCAGAAAGTTTAATAAATAAGCAATGTTATTGTTTTTAAAATTATCACCCTACACTTTTCAAATTGTAATATTCTTTAATATAGTGCTTTATAGTGTGATTAATGAACTACATCTGATGCACTACTTGTATATAATACTACTACTTAATAGTTTTTGAACTGTGTTAGGCACAGGAAGCGAGTTTGCCAATATCACTTGTTAGTCTCATTCTTATTTAGATTCGTAAAAACTATAATACTTGTAGTAGAGACAGGCAGCTTGAATAACACTGGTTATGAAGAGCTGCTGGATAATAAGCTAAAAGCGTCCTGGCTTTTTGCAGTGGAATTTCTATGAGATAGAGCGTTTCTTATTATTTCAGGAATGACGAAACATATAAGCTAAAAGAGACATCTATTTGGACGACCATATTTAAGAACATATTTACAGATTACCACATTTCCATTTAAGAGGGTTGATACTTGTCCTACATCTTATAGGTACAGTACCAACAACAGCTTACGTAGCACTGATGTCTCTCCGAGGAGAGAATGCTTAGAGGACCTACAGACCGTACCAAAATGACATAGTAGAGACGAGTATATATACTCTGCTAATAATCAGAAGATCTACATATCAGCTGCGGGAATCGAATAGACAACGTCATACGATTCCGATTAAATAGCTGCTAATATGGATGTCAAGTGAAGTGACTAGCTCAAAGAAATGACGTGAAAATCTTAAAGAAAGAATGCTTCGAATCTTAGAGTAAAGGTACGAGAGACAATTTAGAAAAAATGCAAGCTTCGTAGCTTAAAAAGCAGAATTTCCTAACAAACTGACATATACGTTTATGTAACATCAAAAAACTCATGTCCGTCTAGTTACAACGCCTAATTAAATTTTTACTTTTAGCATATTTAAAATTATTATTGAATAGTTTTTTGGTTGAAAACTAAAATAAAATCAGTATAGCCTGCCCCCCTGGGAAACAGCCCAATTAGCCCATGGGATAGGATGGCCCTGATTGTGTTAGCATGGGTTAAAGTCGAGGTTAGGGCTCTCCCACTGGTTTGATTTGCGTTTCAATGCTTCAATCGCTGCTTGTTCCTTCATCCCTTTAGGTTTTTCTTCCTGTCCAACGATGAGATGCTGGAGATCCTGTCCGAGACCAAAGATCCCTTGAGGGTTCAACCTCACCTCAAGAAGTGCTTCGAGGGGATCGCGGCCCTCGATTTCGACGAGGATCTGAAAATAAGGGGGATGCTGAGCAGCGAAGAGGAGAGGGTGTTCTTCTCCAACGTCATTTCCACGAAAGAGGCCAGAGGGCAAGTCGAGAAGTGGCTGCTACAGGTTAGTCGAAATTGCCATTGAACAGGGTTCGTACGCTCCTTGAAAACGATTTTCATTTTCAAGCACTATGGAAACTCCGTGAATTTGGGTTTCACTCCTTATAAACTCCTTGAAAACGATTTTCATTTTCAAGCACTATGGAAACTCCTTGAATTTGGGTTTTATTCCTTATAAACTCCTTGAAAACGATTTTCATTTTCAAGCACTGTGGAAACTCCTTGAATTTGGGTTTTACTCCTTATAAACTCCTTGAAAACGATTTTCATTTTCAAGCACTATGGAAACTCCTTGAATTTGGGTTTTACTCTGTATAAACTCCTTGAAAACGATTTTCATTTCCAAGCACTAAAAACTCCTTGAATTTGGGTTTTACTCCTTATAAACTCATTGATTTTCAATTTTTAACATTTCTTTTATTAAATGTGTACTACTTTTCACCGATAAAAAGGATTCTAAATCGCCGCCGTATCAATTATCCAGTATTTTGCGTTGCTCTTTCCACGATTTGATGTTCATCTCCTAGTAGTATCCAAAATTTAATAATTGGTTTTTAGTGCCAATCAGTAATAACCAAAACAATAGAATGGTGCAAATTGAGAATGTTATTTCTCTTGGATTATTTCGAAAAATTAACTGTATTTCATTAAATTATAACGTATGGTTTGTTGTAAAGAACATATATTGTGATGGTGGAGTTGAAGGAAAATAGATACTATTAATCAATCTTAGCTAAATTAGTTTTAATAATCAAGAAATTTAGTTAATTTTATTTTCTTCATATACTATTTTAGAAGCAATGAAAATGCCAAAAAACAGTTCCTAATATCTAAATCCATGTCTCTCTTTGTACCTCTATATTTTAAATACTGGATAACTTTGCACTACATAAGGTGTCTAAGCGGCACCACTCTACTTTGATATAAATAGATTTAACATGGCTTTCTTGGATAAATCAGCTTAGTAAAAACTTATAAAAGAAATAAATATAACCACATTTGTTTGAGTTATTAGCAATGTTTTAAATACTCTAATATAATTTTTATTACTTTAAAAAGGGAAGCCTTTTTCATGCGTAAATATTGACTCCTTGAAAATTTTGAAAATGCTCCTTGAAAACTCCTTGATTTTTAATGTAAAAATCAGTAAGAGCCCTATAAAACTGTCTACCAGGAAAATTAGAATTATTATTTAATGTATGATTCCCTGAAAAATTATTTATCTCCTTCCCTTTAAAATTATTGTTTTATATTTTATGGTTAACATAGCTGTAGAACGAAAAGAAAAAGGACCGCTCTCAAAAAATAAAATGCAGCATGCGATGCATTGTGCTCGGGAATTTCTTTTGGCTCTCCTGCAGAATGCTGAAATTGTTACTTACGATAGTTTCCCCCTGACGAACAGAAATGTCGGTTCAGCTAACATCCCTTCTGCCGACAAAAACTGGATCATTCCGCACTGAGCCGACTGAGCTCCGATGAGCCAAGTTTTGAACTTCTGCCGAAAAAAGTTGGATGGCTGTGCGCCGAGCCGACTGAGCTCCAATGAGTCAACTTTTGTCGGCAGAAGTTCAAAAGTTGAC
>BGPR01004741.1:6053-41667 GCA_013235015.1 Araneus ventricosus
AAATTACGAAGATATAAGCGTGATGATAAACGGTCAAATTACGAAGAGATAAGCGTGATGATAAACGGTCAAATTACGAAGATATAAGCGTGATTGAAGTAGTACTTTTAAGTACCGTCTGGAAATAGATGGATAATGATCCGAAGACATTTCTTCATTTAAAGAACGGAGACAATTTAAGTAAAGTCAGAGTCATCTGACTAACATAACGGCTCATGCCATTCATCTCGTGCTGTATTATGCTGCTTTGTTAAGTCGGTTCTTTCCCTTCCTGAGTGGTGTAGAATGCGTTCTAGAATTGCATTGGTGCAGCATATTTGACGCGTGTTACGTGATGATGAACTGATTCCATTATTTATTGCATTTTTTAAAAAAATGAAAATTTTGGGATTATTGAAATTAGTATTCAGATAATTAGTATTCCTTACAATATTAAGGGACAAGAAAATCAATGTGCAGATATTATATTCGCTTTTTTTTTCTCCTTCGAATATTATTTTTTTCAAAATGAAATTCTTTTCTTTCCAGAATGTGCTTGGGAATCACAATAAAAGGGAAAAAATGGCGAATGATTTTTAAAATATCCATTATCATTATTCCGTTAGCCATTTTGCCCACGTTTATATTTTCTTGTAGCTCAAAAGCCGTATTCAAATCGCAAGATAAGCATGATTTTATTGAAAATTTCATACCATTTATTATAATTATTTTTATCATACTGATAATATTCGTAAATTATTTTAAATGTAATTAATTCTTCTAAAACGTTTAAGATATGTGTTTGTAAGAAAAATAACACAGCCTTTTGAAAATAAGCAGAAAAAGAGACGCTGTTTCCCATTTATAAAAATGTCAGCAGTATTTCACCAGATAAAAAAAATCGTCTGAAAGGGAGAAAATGCAAAATTGGCGAGATTAGAATTTTTAAAACTGAACTACATCAGCCCTGAAACCACTCTCAGAGGCATTGTTGAAAATGTTATGCAATCCTCTAAGCCCATTTAGATGGACAATATTTATTTGTAACGTACAATAACTAAAAGCAATGTACAAAATCCCTTTTTTAGGGAAGATTCTCTTTAAACGGCGGAAACAGACATTTGGAGAATTTAAGTGGCTGCAATTGCGAATGACGAATGATACTAACCAGAAATCAAGTTGGAATTTATTCAGTCCAGTGATCACACCGAATGGAACTCTTTTTTTTATTTATTTTGGTGCTTTACGTTATTTCTTGCAATCTATGGAAGCAATTATCCTCTTTTTCTACCTCTCAATCTGCAGACTACTATCTAGTCTTAGTTACTTAAAAAAGGACAAATAAGAAGACAAACAATGCACTAAGCGCAAAATACCTGCAAAAGAGATTAGAAGAAACGGGCCATTTTCTTCCATCTGAATCATCAGTTCTTTTAGTTTTATTCTTTCTTCTTTTTCCCTTCTTTTTCGCTTTTTATTTTTGCAGCCAACATAGCGAGTCGCATCATAAAAATTGTTGGCAGTAAATCACAGAGAATTGTTGTGTCTTCCGCCCACAGTGGCTCGCTGACTTCAAGAAACAAAAATTGTTCTTTATTAAAAACAATTTCTCTCGCTTATTTGGTTGGACGTTATTTTCACCCAAGCCGCATTTAATTTTACTTAAGTGAGAAAGAAAATGGTGTTTTTTACTTCTTCTCTTTATTTATTCTCTTTTTTTCCGGCCTAACCTTTCCTTGAATCATGAAAGATTACGTAGACCGAAAATTCCTTCTTTAATTTTTCTTCTAGAATGCGAAAATTTGTCAAAATGGCGCGAACGAGAAAAGTGGTAGTTATAAAAGTAAAGTGTTTGCGATCATGGAAAGATTGGTGTTTTAATGTTTCGGAATATTTTTGTAACCAAAAGCGTTTTAATCCAGTGGAAGTTAAAACAACTTTTCACGATTATCTCCCGAGAATCCAAGATGAGAAAAAATTGTTCCATAAATACAATTAAGATAAAAAAAAAAATATCGATCTCGTTTTATAGATATTAATGTTACGATAGCATTAAAATGATTTGCATCCAAAAATATTTTATTCTTAAAAACTGAGTTTTATTCTTAACTTTGTTGACAGTAAAGTTTGAAACTTATATACGTAGTAATTCTGTTTCTTTCCATTTTGTAATGGCTGCACAAATTTTAAGGATGAATCCTTTGATATATCATACTTTTCAAACTCTTTCTAAGCGGAAGTTTCCTCCTTTGTTGATTTATCCTGCTTAGTTTTAGTGTATATTTTATTAAAAATGCAAAGAAAACAATCGTTTTGAAATTTAGAAAATAAAAACTTGGTCTTCAAAAGTTACCAAACTTGATCATGATGATACTTATATTTATTTGAAGAAACTTAACCAAATAATCTAATTGCGATTCGGTGTATCTTTTTACCGTTTTCATAGGAACACATTCTTAAAGATATGAACATATTATTTCTTGAGAGTCTCAAAATTCAGACACTTTTTTTAATTTTATTTAATTAAGCTGGGAAAATTTTAGATTTTTACTTTATACTGATATATTTTTTATCATTTGTTTGAATTAATTGTAAACTTTGGCATAATATTTTCTTTTAATTCAAATGATAAACGAATTTAAAATGTTTTGAATTTAAACCTGCACAAAATGTCTGATCCGAACTATTCTTATCGATTATAATAAATGAGAAATGTTTGGTAACATTTTTTCTAGTGGAAGTAGAAGAGTTGGACGATTCCTTCAATTTTCTAGTATTTTACAATATATAATACGTCTTTGAAAGTGATACATAATATAGTGCATGACAAAATATTATGTATAAAAGTACTGCATGGTTTTTCATTCTCAAAACAACGGTCAGATTCAGTAACGTTTGAATATTTAAGAAAAAAATCCAATGGAATTTTCAAATGAAAAAAAATTTCGGTTTTGTAGCAGCGAATTATCGACATTTGCTTTCCATGGATATGATTTTGAACTTGATTTGATTATATTTCATTAGAAACAACAATCACGATTGTATCGATATTTCATGAAATCCTTTAAAATGGAAGAATTGCTAACTTTCAAAAAGCAAAATTTTTCGATGTTTCGATTTTGTTTTTGTAAACAAAACATTTTCTTCAAACAGTTGGTTTGTTTCTTATGCACCTATTATCACTGATTTCCTCTTAGTTTCGCGTTAAATTACAAAGTCGTTAAAACTGTAGCATTTCCAGTTGCTTTGAATAGTTTTATCTTGTTTCAAAGCCTCTGAGATTTCGTGTCCTTTCCTTTGGGATATTAAAAATTTCAATTTATATATTCATCATAATATATTATGGACAAGATTTCTAATTGAGAATAAGGATAAATTATGTTTCCTTCAGTATTCGAATAATTTTTATCAGCATGGCATGGATGGTGCTACATTTCGTCGCCGCAAATCAAAGTTTAAATAGTAGAGTCTTCTGCACCACCTGCCATTTTCTCATAGAAATATGTTTTCTACTCGGACTAAGCAATCAAGAAAGCTGGATGGATTTTGAAGATTCTGTCAGGACTTTCTTCAAATTTTCCTTGGGTTAATCTCTTAACTAAAACCGCCCACTGACAACTTCTCTTCAAAAGGTTAGCTTCAAACAGGTGGCACATCATTCAGATTTCTCGAAGTCTGAAGGAACCGGATTCTGTTCTAAGCCCTCAGCAGACGATTTCGAGGAGCATTCAAATGAGTTCTTGTTTGCTTCATCAGCACTTGCTAATTTCCGAGGGGGTGTTTTAATTAATTAACCTCCTTACACACCAGAGTCGAGCTGCCTAATTACATTTTGATATCGCCACAAAATGTTGGCGCTCGACTCGGATGTCGTCGGTTCTCGTTAGAGACACGGATTAAACTTTAAAATATTCTGGGCCACCCTCTTCTCCTTCCCTTCCGGCACCCTCGAGAATGTTCTTCTTCTCATCAAAATCCCCTTCCTGGCGAAGAACTTGCGTAGGGAATGGCAGGAGGGTTGTCGAACATGCTGAAGAACAAGCTGGGCAGGCCCTGGGTAAAGGGAGGGAGGGGTGTTCGCGGACCTTATCGATCAATGACTATTCGGACATGATAACGACGAGGGTAATTTGCGGATATCGTTTGGCGAAGAGAAAGGGAAGGGGGGGTTTTCTCTAATCAGTTTTCGCATATTTAATAAGTGGTTTGTGTGGCATCGTTTCTTTCAGAACTTATCGGAAGAAATGTTAGTCATATTGAATATTACCAGATAGAAATTTTAATTATGCAAGCTCAGATAGATACAAAGAATCTTCCGATAATGGTAAAATCTTAGCAATTAGTGATGCCTTAAATTTTGAATTATTTTGTTAATGAAAAGCAAACTTATTCCTACTTATATTTGCTTTTCATTCACAAATTCAAACTTTTTTAGCAAAAGGATCCAATTTCTATCGTAGAAACCGATTGAAGAAGCATTCACTTATGTAACTACCATCTTTCTTGCTTATAGAATCTTTTGAAATAAATAATTATATCGATAATACGAAAGATAGGAATATTCGTTCTTTTTTCGTCATATACGTTACCGTGATTGGGCGTCCTTGTACGCATTCACAGAGGGGGTTAGAGTGAAGCAAGCGTGGCGACTCTGTCAGTGTCTCTACTAAATGGATGAGCTAAAAAATTGAATGGTATGAAGTTCCAACAAGGCTATTTGCGTGGCGGGCAGAAAGCGTGAATAATCGGCCCTAAATTGTATACACTTCATGAATCTCTGTCATAACGTGATACTGCAAGTGGTTTTCCATCCTTCATTTTTTTTTACAGTGCCAATATTTTATCCATATTAATATTTTAGTTTTAATTTGTATTAGCTATATATGATAATAATAATTATATATTTGACCTGTCCTTACGAACATATTAATTTGAGCCACTGGTAGTTCCGAAGAACGCCAGCAAAGTCGATATTCAAGTACAACAATTCGATGCAAGGTACACCGCTTCATAAGATAAAGGTTAAAATAACCTTTACAATATTTCTTATCACAACTTCAAACTTCCCTATATACAATATTTTTAAACTTTTCAACACACAACTTCTTGATTAATAACTATATATGAGGATATAACTATACATGATATTTCATAATTGACTATACACAGAGTGCCCACTAAAGACCTTCACCACCCTTTTAACTACCGAATGGCTGCAGCTATCTTCATAAGAGTGGTGTCTAGGTACCGTAAAGCGACTATGCGCTATTGGATGAAACCACTTACAGCGCCACCTGGTTTAAAACGGTGGAGTTAGCGTTATTATCTATAAAACAGTACGAGATAGAGGAAGAAAATGAATTACAAAGTTGTAGAGCATTAACAATTTAGTACAAAAAGACGCCTTATGGTCATGAATGCTTAAAGCAAAACGCTTAAAATGCACATTTGTTCGTTATTACGGATGCTTGTTCCAACGTGACACCCGTTCACCGCATGCAACGTGGAGTTCAAGCAAGGGTCCAGATGTGCATTGTAGCTGACGGAGAGAAGTTTGAACATCGAAAATAAAGGCATCTTGTGATAACTAGTTTTTTTTTCTTTCTAAGAATGTTTTGTTACGCGTCAGTGTAGGAAAACGCGAACAAACAAATACGTGTTTTAAGCGTTCTGCTCTAAGCATTTACGTCCACAAGGTGTCTTTATGTACAGAATCGATGATGCTCTACAACTTTGTAATTCACTTTTTCCCTCTATCTCATATCGTTTTAGAGATAATAACGCTAACTCCACCGTTTTCCAGCAGATGGCGCTATAAGTGGTTTCATCCAGTAGCGCATAGTCACTTCACCATATCTAGATACCACTCTTATGAAGATAGCTGCAGCCATTTGATAGTTAAAAGGGTGGTAAGGGACTTTAGTGGGTATCCTGTATGAGGGCGATACATGGAACATACGAAGGAATCATGATTATATAGAAAAGATTCAGGCATGATGATAGATTTCGTATCGAACATATGAGACAATAATTTGCATTGTATTGCAGTAAAGTTTCTGATATCATATTGCCTCAAGAAGACCCTTTTACATGATCAGCTTACGAAACTAATCTGAAATTATGGAAACTGGAATTTTATGCCATTGCAATCCACACATCCAAATACATTTTATTTTTTTAAAAAATGGGTCATTTCTACGAACTAAGTACTATAAAACTTAAAGGTATTGTTTTCACTGAGAATTTCTTTGGGAACATTATGAAGCTCTGTTCCTTGACTCTCTGAACCCAGCTAGAATCAGAATTCCATTGCCTCAAAACCTGGAGTGAATTTTCGCCCACTGAAACAGACAGAATCGTCACGTTTTATACAGAAATTCCAGGAGGTCGACACCTATGGTTGCCCGATCAATTGTCAACAAAGAAAGGAACTATATTTTCCCTAAACAATTAACACAGGCGCCCGAATACGCCTGAGTCCGCCTTCTGTCGAACGGGCGGTTTGAGGCGGTATAGGATTCATAGGGTTAAAACAGAGTATGAATTGAATTAAGAAGTTAATTTTTGCCATCCATTGTATATTTTTTCATAGTTTCTTGAGAAGTTTCTGCTTTTCTGTTCGCTGCCTTTTGCCTTAAAATTTCGGTACCCAAAATTTTATGACGAGTTATTTAACAAATCTGAGATTATGGCATAACTGTATTTTCAATATAAGATTTGTGATCAGGGAAATTCCAAACAAACGAACCGACTGCCGAGTTAAGGAGACATACGGCTCTTAAACCTCGAAAAAATGGGGGAGACTGTCAAATTCGATACATTATATCTCTGAAACAATGCAATTCACAGACTCGCTTTTTTTCTAGAAAAATATCTGTTTTTCTCTTATAGCACACACATTTTCGAACCTTCATATTGTTGTGTATCTTTTTGAAAGAGTAATAAATATGGTATAATTTTTAGACAAAAATGAGATAGTCACCATGAGCGCATGAATACGGATGAAATATTTGTCTAAACACAATATTTCGGGTATCTAAGTAATCCAAACAGTCTGTTTAAGAAACTGAACCTCAATTTATTAACATTTAAATTTCATTTCTATTTTATATACCAATTTAAAATAAAAATGGTAAAAATTGTTAAAATTTCAACTTTTCTAACCCCCCAAAAAAACTTCTTTAGAGAAAATATGTACATAAATGTGGTTCAATTTGTAGAACATAGCACAATACATATTCGGTAAAAATTTTATGTAAAAATATTCAATAGTTCTTGAGATATCGTTAGCGCAATATCAGAAAAACACATTTTGAGATATAGTGCTCTAAAGATATGGCCATATTCAATGTTTACGTTGAAGAGCTGATACATTTTCCTTCATAACTTTCATAATTATGGGAATTTCTTTTAACTCGGATATTTAAATTGTCCATAAAAGACAGAGAAATAATATATATATATATATATATATATATATATATATATATATATATATATTTCATACAATCGAAAATTTTCGAGGTTTAACAGTCGTATGCCCCCTTAATTTGTAGTGAAAATTCATCGTATCTTATTTTTGGTCCATTGATAAGATAATCTCTCTGTACTAAAAGTAAAGACCAATTAAGACCGAACGTATTTCAACGATTTGAAAATTCTTTCAATGCAAAGTGATAAAAAAGGCAAATATTTTGCTGCAAATGTAGGAATTTTGGACTACAGAAACTCGATTAAATACTCAGAACGTATAGATTTTGTTAAAAGAAAAACGTTGAAATTGAACTGTGCTTCCTTGGAAATTGAACCACTTATCTATCTTCCTTCGAAGAAAGGAAACTGGTACCTAAGCTACACCCACATCAATCATTGAAACTAAAATGTGGTACGCATGTTATTTTCTTTTTCCAATTGAGAAGGAAATAAATAAAAGTATAAAAGAAAGGGAGTTGTATGCAAAACTCGGTAAACTTTTACAAGTAGAATAGGAGATATGTTTTGTTTTGAATTGTACCGTAAGAAGGATACTTGATAGCTTTCGAAAAATTAGAACAGGAACTTTGCCTTTCTAAAGAAATCGGTTTTCAAATATAGATTTTAAAGGAATTTTCTAAAAATTAGCTCTATAATACAGTAGAGTCTCGATAATTCGAGGTGGATGGAACCGGGCCTACCTCGAACTATCGAAAACTCGAATTATCGAAATCATAAAATTTAATAAATAAATAAATAGAAATAAAAACAATTTTTAGATTTCGGTGTAGTATATTTAAATAAAAAATGTACTTACATATTATAACATTACTGCTGATAGCAACAGGTTAATTATATCTTAAAATAACTGTCAATTGCTTTTTGTTTAAACACATCGCTCCTATATATCGATCTTAAATATATCCCGTTTTCTTCGGGGGGGGGGCGTTTCTGCAGGGGGCTGCGGGGGGCGCAGTGGACATATGACCCGTCGAACAACAATAAAAACCAGATGCGGTAATTCTTTCAAGTGTTGGTCATTATTTGGGAGCTAAACGGATTTTCTCACTTACTCGGATTTATGGAAAACTCGAATTATTGACACTCTACTGTAATAACAAAACTATTCTGAAATAAAATATTAATTGAGATAAAAAATTTTGATTACTAATTTTTGATTAAGTATAGTATTAAAATCACTTTCAAAGTTCAGTTTTCAAAAACAAATTAATTCAAATTAACATAAAGGATGATTTTTTAAAAGTCATTTGTGAAACCATTTCGAGAAAGTTTTAGAATATAAACAATTTATATAAAATAAATTTCACACTGACAGAATATTAAATTTCTTAAACCTGGCTGTTTTGTTCGAACATATTATTTAGATATCAAATTAAAAAGATTATTGGGTTGTTTAGTTCAGCGGCGCGCAAACTGTTTTCCTTTCCGTCCCCCTCCCTTTGAGTAAAATTTTTCGCGACCCCTCTGGGGGTCGTGACCACGTTTTCTGAAGAAATGCCTTATATTTTCAATTGTCAAATATATTTCTTTGAATTTAGCGACCCACGAAAATTTTCACGCGACCCCTTCGAGGGTCGTGACTCACGGTTTGCGCACCACTGGTTTCATTATAAAAGCCACCAGGAGATGCGGTATCTGTAGAGGAATCCACCGAAGAATACTCTGGAGCATGCGCAGTCTTTCTCCGGTGTGATTAAAAAGCCGAGTTAGTGGGTGCTGTTGTTCTTGTTTAGTAGTCATGTTTAAAGCCATATCACACGAGCAAAAATTTGCCAACACAACCCTCAACTCAACCGTACGTTCAACTCAAAACTTGAGAATTGAGTTTAATCTGCCGTCTGTTATGGAAGTTGGGGTTGCGGAAAATACACTCAACCTTGTCGATTTCTCGCGACAGAGTTGACCCAAGCTTGTATCTGAACCAATCAGATGAATTGTTGACTGCTTTCGTCATAACACACAACGTCATACTCAAAGATGGCGGCTCCCATGAAGCGGTCGTTCGCTAACTGGTATGCATTGCCTCATATTTCTGTCCATCCTCTTTATTAACCTTCCAGCGGGCGCGCGTTTTCAAAAGATACTTGCATTGTGCATCGTATTACATATATATATATATCGTTCTTTTATAAATTTAAATGCAATTTTTATTTATAAAATCTTTGTTTACTCTTAAGCTAATAAATAAAGATAACATAAATAAAAGTTGTATTTATTTTTGTAAAACAGCACGATATATTTATGTAAAACGATGCATGATATATTTATGTAAAACGATGCGCGATATGTCGTAAAATTTGTGCAGGCGCGCCCGCTGGATGGTTAATAACGTGTATAGAATCAAAATAAGCAACAACAAACAACCACGAATAAGATTTTCGCCAAATATAAGGATAGAATTATATTTCTGACTGTCGGAAAATAAAAACTGCTACAAACTCCTTACCCCGCTGGCAACCCTAGTTCGGTTGAAATTGGGATCAGAGTTGCCGATACAGTTGAGTTGGCGGTTGCGTTGACTGTATTTTTGTCCGTATGATAAGCGCTTTACGTTGTTTTAGTTTGTGCTTCTATGATGTATTTTATAAAAGTATCGTTTGAAAAGATAAATGATTGTAGCGGCTGATTTCCTTAGTTATTTGAGAGCTATACACTATATATTACTTAAGACGAAATAGGGTAGATTATATTGGTCCTGTTTAATCTTAGTTAATGGCTGCTTAGTTCTGCAACAATCTTCATCAGAGATGCAACAGATGCATTGGTGATAATTGGGAAGAGAGGACATTCGGAAATCTGTAATATGGACACATGGATGAATGTTACATTCTCATTCATTAGTTTTCTTAACCTTCTAAGCGTTTTTCACGTATTTTTCCGTTTATCAGATTGAGTTCAAAAGCAGAACGTAATTCGTGTTTGTATGTATAATTTCTTAACCTTCCAGCGGGCACGTGTATACAAGCGATACTTGCATTGCGCATCTTATTACATATTTATATCGTTCTTTTATAAATTTAAACGCAATTTTTATTTATAAAATCTTTGTTTACTATTAAGCTAATAAATACAGATAACATAAGTAAAAGTTGCATTTATTTTTGTAAAATAATATGATATATATATGTAATACGACTCACGATATGTTGTAAAATTTGCGTACGCATGCCCGCTGGAAGGTTAAAAAGCCATAGTTAAATATTCTTAACATTTCAGAAACTTGGTTGAATGTATATGAACTAGAAAAATCTTAAAAATCAAAACAAACAATAAATGCAATGTAAGACTATTTTATAAATAATTAAATTCCAAAAACTGTAGTTTTTTATATGCCTTCAGGAACTTAAAAGCATTTGACAATCCATTTACTTTATATCTGTTAATATGATGAATATTTAATGTATGATTCTATTTATATATAAAATCAATATGCAATTTTCTCAAAAATAGTGATTATAGATATAACGTAAGAGGACATACGACTCTTAAACCTGAAAATTCGTGGAAAACTGTCAAATTCGATACATTGTATCTCTGAAACAAGGCAACTCCCAAACTCACTTTTTTCCGAGAAAAATATCTTTTCTTTCTCTTATATTACACACATTTTCAAACCTTCATATTGGTGTGTATTTATTTGAGAGAGTAATAAATATGGGTATAAATTTTGGAGAAAAAATGAGATAGTCACCTTGCGCGCAGGATTACGAATAAAATATATATCTAAACCCAATATTTTGGGTATCTAAGTGATCCAAACATTCTGTTTAAGAAACTGAACCTCAATTTATTAACATTTAAATTTAATTTCTATTTTATATGCCAATTTAAAATAATTTTAAAAATAGTTAAAATTTCAACTTTTCTAACCCCCCAACAACTTCTTTGGAGAAATATATACAAAAATGTGGTTTAATTTGTAAAACATAACAAAATACGTATTCGGTAAAAGTTTTATGTAAAAATATTCAATAGTTCTTGAAATATCGTGCACGCAATATAAAAAAAATATTTTGAGATATAGCGCTTTAAAGATATGGCCATATTAATTGTTTACGTTGAAGACCCCCCCCCCAAGTCCTATATGCTACCTCATCCTGGCGGGGGGTTGGCTCTGGGTGGAATGGTCGATGTACGTCTGGAGTTTTTTTCTCCTGGCAGGGTCACCCAAGTCGTGAAGGCCATTCCATTATACGCAGCTAAAGCATAAAGGCAATGGACAAAGTCAGACTTCTTCCCTCGGGCGTCCAAGGTCTAGTGCCAACAGAAGCTGCACTCTCCTCCTTTACCATGAATCGTTCGCCTATTTTTCTATGGGCGAGCGGACTCTTAGAGACGTCACTTTTCCGCACGTTAACAACGGGAAAAGTGAATCTCCCCAACCCAACTGGGGGTACCAGAATAGACCCCTTAGTCTAGCTGAGGACTAGAACAAGTGGACTAAGAAACAACAGCAACAACGTTGAAGAGCTGATACATTTTCCGTCACAACTGTCACAATTATCGAAATTTTTTAACGCGGATTGTTCTAAATTGTTCAAAAAAGACAGGGAAATAATAAATAAATATATATTTTATAAAATCGAATAATTTCGGGGTTTAACCCTCCAGCCGTTAGGCTTTCAGATTGGTAAGTTTAACTCAATCGTCACGTTAAAAGAGAAGGTTATTCTTCAAGTTGTGAAGTTTTGGACAAAAGGATTTAAACCCCCTTTTGTGGTCATTTACGAGCCGTAGGGGGTCTATTAGACTTGTTATCGTTCAACAGTGACAGATGACTTCTAACCCTCTTTCTTTGTGACAGAATCCTTTGTTAGAAGACCCTTCTTTGAGTATTCTCAGAAAAGTTGGTCAAACTGACCCTCCGCTGACCACCGACACTCCCCCTCATTATGTCGCCGCGTGGCACCTGAGGGGAAGAGAAAAACTTGTAGAAGGAAAATCTCGGGTCTGACACTTATATAGAATTTTTCTTTCCCGAGACAGCCTCGGGTCTGCCGTTATGAGAGGAAAAAAGTTCACTCAGATATCTCGGGCCTGACGCTAGGAGGGTTAACAGTCGTATGTCCCCTTAATTGTTCGCATAAAACTTTAATCTTAATATTAATAACAGATCACAAAAATATTGCCGGAAACAATCATCTTATTTGTTTTGCATATTTTATGAGATTTGAACAAATATGGATATTTGCGCACGAAGAACAGTTTACGCAATTGAATTAATAAATTTTATAAATAACGCCATCAGTAGTAATGAGTATACATTATACGATCTCAGACATATTTTTCTATCCATTATCAATTACGCAAATAATTAGATAGCGGACGAATCATTCAAAATTCCATCTTCGAAGGAAAATGCAAATATGGAGTGAAACGGTCGGAAAAGAAGGCACGAATATCCTGGACACTTCTGGCTGGCGACAATTCTTAAATGCAGATTTCGAAATAGCAATTAAATGAAATAATCCCTCCTCTTTTCATTAAAAGCTTATCATTATCCTCAAACTACCATTTAAGAATTTCTTTTTCCGAAAAATGTCTGCCTTCCCAAGACTTAAAGGTTTTAAGGGACTTAATACCTCGTTAGTATTTTTGTTCGCATCCTTTTTTAATTTGTGGTAAATCTTTCATTTATGCTTAATCTTCTCTTTAAGCGACGGTGACATTCATTTTTAAACATATTAAAAGTTTTCAGTGAGTTGTTGAGTGGTTTCGTTTTTTTGTTCCATCTTAATTAGAGAAAGCTTGCTGTTTCAGCTGTTATTACGACCGAGGTGAGGCAATGAATAAAGAAGACGTGATTAATTGAATTCGCAACACCTCGTATCGAAAAACACTTATTGCGTCTGAGCAGTGGCGGCTGGTGAACTCATGAGTAATGGCGGCTCGTAAGCTCAGAAACGAGGAAGGTTGCAAAAAATGTTTATCAAGAGGATACAATTTTAAAAGCTACTTTATCTCCAAGTAGGCCAAATTTTTTAATTCCAAATCCAGATGTGAAATTTCCTGCTTTTCAAACAAAGTAAATAACCAGCATATGACATTTTCTATTAGTTTTACTAATAAAAATTAAAGTGAATGCTGATGTGACGATTCCTCTGACAAAACAAAAATAATAATCGGAGCTCCACATATATACTTCCCTCCTTGCCCAATTCACTCGATAACACTCTTTCAAAAATGAATATCAAATAATTCATATATAGCAAATTTATTTTTCAAGTCCTACTATTAGTCCACACTCTCCCTATATATATTTATTCATACATCTTGTTCAAATTTTCAATCGTTATTAAAATACTTTTTATTCATCCACTCAAGTTCAAATACATTTTTTTAAACTTGTAGTAGATGACACTTGATGTTAATACAGTTTTTTCAAATATTAATTCATTAATTAAATTTAATTAATTAATTTTAGTTTTATATGGGAGAAAAAAATTTCTAAAATAAAATTTTTCTTTGTTGACCTAAGTAGGAATTGACTTAAATTTTTTTTTTGTGTTACTTGTTAAGATAAAGCATATTAAATACATATTTTACTGAAATACTCTAAAAATTTGAAAGTTTTCGAATAGCATTATTTGCTTGAATCTGTCGTCGCAACACGAACCGAAAGCGAAGCTCATAAACAGCCAATGAGATTGCAACTTGTATGTGAGTGAGGAAAAAAGAAAAATATATTAAGAATAGCATCTTTTTTTCGTTCAGTTGGCTCCGTGCCAGCCAGAGCTGTGTTGACTTTCAGCCCATAGCCCGTCTAAGTTAAAGGAAGAAAGAGTTGCTTTTTCACTCCGAATTTTCTGCTCAGTGAATAAATTTCGTGGGGGGGGGGGGAGATTATTTTGCAGCTCAGCCCCGGGTCGCTGTTCGGTTGGAATCATTTTTTGCCTTTTTTTCAATTTTTTCTTACGTTTTCTTGGATTTTCGTAAGTCATTGATCTCTGAGAGTGGAAAAGTAAGCAAATAAGAATAAAAACGAAATATACAAGTTTAAAAAATAAATTCAGGGGGTGCTGCAGATTTGCAGCCCTAATAGACGAGCCGTCACTGCTTATGGGTTCAACGCTAAACTGGCTGAAGACTGCTTATTACGACGTGTTCTGCTGATATTATGCAAGGTGTCCATTGTAATCGTTGCCCTGAGATTGGTATATACTTCAAATTGGTTAAATCCGCTAAATAACGTAAAGATTTATATTTTATGTTGTTTGAGTCAATAAATTATAATTCATTGAAAAAATTAGGAAGTCTAAATTTTTATACAGTTCCCCTGTCCTATTAGTAAAATTTAATAAAATATTCTTGATTCTAGCATTTTAAACAAGAAAAAAATGTTCTACTCTTCTTCGACCAAAATTAACCGAGTTATGAAGCTTTGAATTTCATTATGATGGGTCAATCGATGGTCACATGGAAAAAAGTTGTGTGTTGATTAGACGATCTTCCTCTTTCTGCCTTGAAACGGTTTAAAATGGGGATATTCAGAGATTCATAACTCGGTCAGTTTTTGTCGCAGAAGAGAGGAACTTTATTTGTTTAAAAAGTTATGTGCCAAGAATATCTTACAAAATATGACTAACAGAAGAAGAGGACAGTATAAAAATTTATATTTCGGTGTTTTTTCAGTATTACATTTTTTGACTCAAACAACATAAAATATAATTTTTTACACCATTTAAAGCATTTTTCCTATTGGAATTATATGCCTATCTCTAACGGTTCAGAAGTTAGACTTTGCTCCAACTTTTATTATGCCCGATATGAGGCAGTGAATATGGAGACTTGATTTATTGAATTCGCAACACCTGGGATCGTATAACACTTATTGCATACTAGCCGCCTTCGGCGACCAGCTTGTTCGCCGTGAATATAAATACAACTGAATCTCTTATTTGTAATTTTATATTCCTGGTTCCCTTAACAAGTAATTTTTAACTTCAAATTCCGGTAGACATTTAACTCGCGTTCTTTTCGTATCCGACTTTACTTTCTTATTCCTTATAAACAAAACATCTATCTTTAATCCTATTACAAACTACATTACTGATGACCTGTAAAAAGTATTGATCTGCATTTTATGCCAACATGTTAGTGAGTCATTTTATGTAATACATTTAGAAAGTAATTATATTTGAATAATTTTTTCTGCATTACGCAAAAAGTGTACAAAATAATTTGGACGGAAATTAATCAATTGTAATGAATTTAAAATATCACCTTTATCTTTATCATTAAAAGGTTTTATACTTATTTCAGAAAATCATTCCTGTTGCTTCAACCGCTATTTTCCTATTGATTGCGAGATGAGCTTTTTAAATCCTTTCCTTCTAATCGCAATTGACCAACAATGGCTGCCCTTTCATTGTTTACAAATGACCGCTTAGCGGCGTCCCCCCGCCTTCCTCCCCACCTTTGGTCGAAAAGAGAAACGGTCTCCTTGAGCGACCTTGACCGCAGTTAATGACAATTTAAAACCTTGTAAAATTAAAAGTAATTATGGCAAAGTACTCATACTAACATCATTGGAAAGATAATTGTCTTCACTTTAAAGTGGTATAAAAATCATTTACATGCAATAGTTCTTTCGGAAGTTATTCACGAAAATATGACCGAAAGCGTTCAAAATTTGCTTAATTTTAAAATAATTAAAATTTTAATAAAAAACTGAAAAAAATGGCTCCGAGGAGCACATTCCCACCCTCCAAAGTATACCTGTATCAAATTTGGCAGCTCTAAGTTCATCGGTCTGTTCTGTAGACCGCCAACAGACACACAGACTTTCTCTTTTATTATTAGTAGAGATAGAGATGGATTTAACATTAAAATGCCAGAAGACTGCTCAATGTTAATGCGCGAAATATTTCTAATTGTTTGAAATCCTATTCAAATTAAATTCTGTTAAGTATAAAACTGGTATCACCTGAATTTGGCATGTCCATTTATTATGATACAGGAAACGGAGGTGAATACCTTGCCAATAATTGGCACTATCACCTTTAAAAATAATTGAAAATTTGGAGGCGATGACTATTGGGTGCGTTGGAATCCCGACTATTTGTCTGCGACATATTTCCTGATCTTTAATTGGCTGTGGCGTGATAATGACGTAATTAATTGCCCTACAGTAATTAATCAGAACTACGATTGTTGCTACCGGAGGTTAAATTTAATACAACGTTTGTTTTAGTGATTCTAATTTCATTTTGTGATGCCCAGGTTTATTAAATATTTAACCTTTGATTTACATTAAATACCATTTTTCAAACGTAGAATGTCAATCACTGATTGAATGGCTGTCGTTTGATAAAGACAAAATTAATTGCCCTATTGTAATTAATCAGAGCTATGCCAGAATTTAATTCAACGTGTCTTAGTTATTCTCGTCTCATCTTGTGCTGTCTAGCCATATTAGTTTTTACCATTTTATACCCTTTGCATCAGAAACCTTTTTTGTAAAGTGGAATGCCGATTACTGATTCAATAAAATACTTTTGCAGAGATTGGGATGCTTTGTTGAATGAAAGGGAAGTAAAATGTAGACGTTGTTCCAAAAAGCTATATATAATTTAAAAAGTTAAGCAAGAAGCCATATTTCAATTACCAATAAAAATGCACATTATTCTGAATTACTTTTGCGAATTGGAATCAGAAACCGAATAAAGTGTTACTGATTTCTTTTTATCGCTTCATTTCTCACAGTAAATTTATTCATTACGCGCGTAACTGTTTAAAACTTATCACTTGTAACATCGAAATAGGATCCTTTCGATGCTAGATCATATGTACGGAATGAGTCTGTGTTTTATGTTAGTTAGTACCAACTATTAGAGTACGTAGCAGAATTCATTTTGTTTTGCATCTTAATTTTTTTTCAAAGTGGTATACAGTGTGTTCCAAAATTCGACCGACAAACCTCTAGGGATGATCGTAAATATAAAAGCAAACAGCTCTTGAAATCAAACATTTTGGTCTCAAACACAAAGGTCGACCGCTACAGGGGGTTCATTGCCAATGAATTTAATAAAATATAAGGGAATATAAGCTAAAGTATGCAAATCGGGTCCATTGGAATACAAATTGATAACTCACTCACTTCTCTTCATTGTAGAAAGAAGACAAACACTAAAAGCGGCATATTGTTGAAGTATAAGAAAGTTGAGGAGCAAACACTTTGAATTTTTTATACGATCTTAAATAATATGCGAAAGGATTTTTTGGTCTTCATTATCGCTAAACTGAGGACTGGTACTTAAAAAACCCTCATTGTTAGCAAATCAGTTTACAACAATTTACTTACAAATTGTTACTTAACTTCAATGTAACTTTCATACAATTACTCAGCAAACACATAAAGGCACTATCAATATACTTCGTCATTCGAAGTGGTATGTAAAAAAATTCAAAATGAATCAGTATATAAAAAATTATCATCGAAACTAATTGTTTACTTTCAACTCAAACATAATTCCATTCTTAGCAACTGAAAGGCCTAATTTTTATAAATGCAGATTCTTTTTTGTAATAATAATTCGCTTAAAGATAACGATTCCTTTTACGACAACTTAAGTGAAAAATCAATATTTACTTTTAGCACAGTTTTATGTGCCTTATACACAGCAAATTAAATAACTGTATTCAATTTTCTGCCAAATGATAATATTGCACTTTTCTTTCGTTCTGATGTTGATTCTTGATGATTTTTTGCCTCTGAAATGTGAATACATGCTTGCATTGTTAATAGGATGCTTTTACTTTCCTTTGAACATAATGGCGCGTTGCTACAATGATAAACAAATTACTGAATTGAATATTAACATCTAGAGCTCAGTAAATAAAAAAGAATTATTTATAAACATCTAATCCTGGAATAATTACAGCTCTTTGGGCAGTGATATATTTTAAAATACTGAGAAAGGCAATTTCAGTTTTCAGCAATAAACAACAACAACAATAAACCTACCTTTTATTTGGAACTACTAGATCATCTTAAGAAGCAAAATAAACAATTATCTTTTTTAGTTTGTCAGCTTTTTGAAGTCGAGATTATTTCATCTTTTTAAGTATAAAATTTAAAAGATACGAGTTTTAACTTAATTATCTTGGGAGATGAAAGATTGCATTTTTGTTCAACAGAAATATTATCTTCATGTAGAGTAAACTTGGATTAATTGATAAAAATAACTTAGCATTCTTGTAAGAATTTTTAAAACATTTTTTTTTCGTTTTCCTTGTCTTGCGTGAGTGCTTTTGAGTTGAGTTTTGAATCTCAGCTTTTAAGATTCCTTAGCAATTAATTAAATATAGGAACAAGATTTTATATTCAAATAATTATTCGGATTTTCGAAGATTTAATGATTATTTAAGTTCTTAATGGATACTAAAAATCAAGATGAGACACCAATAATGTTCTAAATGTCAAAATATTTTTACGGTAAATCTCGCTGTTTATAATTATAATTGATAAAATTTAACAAAAATTAAATTAAATAATAATAGAAATTAAATTAAAATTAATTGAAACTCTTTTGCATTATACAGAAAGGCACATATGCAGCTACTTCTGATAAAATACAAAATGTGTATAAGGCGCATAAATGTGTATTGTTATCATTATTATTATTGTTTACTTTTTCTATTTATATATATTTTTTCTTTTTAACTTAATTTTTGATTTTCTATTATTCGCTGTTTGTAGAATTTATTAATGGACAGTAAGTACAAAATCACAAACAAAAACTGATTCTAAGACCAAATTTTTCATAATGACAAGTTATCATTAGAAAAAAAATCTAAATATTTGACTAATTTTATGATGGATACTATGTACAACATACATATATACGGAGAAAGAGAGAGAGAGAGTATAAATTGTAAAATGGAAGAGTATAATTGAAGCACAATAACGTTTCTTCAGGGGATGAAGTTATTGTGAATTGCTAAAATATGAAAAACATTATAATAATACATTTTTCCAACTGTTACTATTCGCATTTTTCTCTTTACTCGGATATACTTTCAATTCGTTTTTTCATAACTTTTCGAATTTGATATGAAAGTTTGTTATTTTATTTTATTGATTTTCTATTATGTTTTGCTTCTTATATATATATATATATATATAATTTAACCTGGCTAAAGCTTGTCCACAGCCAAGCTGCTATATTAATTGTTCAAAACTCCATTTACTTGGATTGCCTATTTCAATACTTTTAATAACAACAGAGTTTTTTTACTTGTTGACATATAAATGTTTAAACTTGATTTTTTGTTCATGGTATCTTTAGTATTTTCAATTTTTTAGATTTTATTTAAAATTCATGTATTGTTCAAATAATGACTTTTTAGTATAGGATTTGATTCTTGATATGTTTTGTTTACTTTATTTCTGTATGATTATATACAAGTTATATTTGGATTTATATTATATATATATATTCTACGGTTAATCAGTTAGTATGAATAATTAGCGGTCAATGAGTCATCACTTTTACCGGTAATAAATCATACTAATCGGTCAATGTGATAAATCAATTCATTATTTTTATCGGTAATTAATTCGTACTAATCAGTCAATGTGATATATCAGTTCATCACTCTTGCCGGTAAATATTCGTACTAACCGGTTAGTTACATTGACCATAACGAATATAACTACAAGATCACAAAAAAATTGTTCCGAAGGCAAAGAATTTCCTTAATGACAAATACCTATTGCTTCAGAAAAGAAAAAAAGTTATAATAATTAACACACTGTGTTAATCCTTAATTTATTAATGTAATCAGACTTGTATCAGAATCTGATTATTTATGAATATCACACTTGCACATTCTTACTAGACACTTAAACCATAATTTCAACTTGTGTATTGGGCGTTTCAGTGTTTAAGTCTATTCTTTTTTATCGTAAATATTTTATGGAAACTGCATAAAATTTTTCGCGAATCTCCGCAAGTCCCTCAGAATAGAAAATTCGTGGGTGGCTAATTGAAAGGCATCGTGTCAATATCGAATGACGTGCTAATGAGAATAGTATCAAATTTCAAACCGCAGCAGCCACTAATGGTTTATTGATTGGACGTAATTTTCGCGAACGCCGGAAATTGAGTTCAATGGCTTGCGCTGTTCAGTTTTTAAGCAGCGGCTTTGAATACCTTTCTTCACCACAGGAAGAATCTTCGTTTATCACTGGCACCATTCCATTTAAAGAACTGCTTTAATTCAAAATGAACGAATAAATATTGTGTCATCTGTCATAAACCATATCTATCAACTTCTGCGAGTTCAATCTGAGCACTTATTTTATTTTCTCGTGAATGAAGTATAAAAATACTCAGTACTGTAACCGTGAAAGACAAAAAAAAATTGGGCGGGAGGCTGTCTCTGGGAAACGGCCGCTGGGATTGAGGGGCGTAGACTTACTTACCTTACTCAACTGTGACTTTCTGTGACTAAAGTAGCTCTATGTGACTGAAGCAACTCTCTGAGACTGAAGTAGCTCTATGTGACTGAAGTAACTCTCTGAGACTCAAGTAGCTCTTTTTGACTGAAGTAACTCTCTGAGACTCAAGTAGCTCTATGTGACTGAAGTAACTCTATGAGACTAAAGTAGCTCTATGTGTCTGAAGTAACACTAGGAGAATAAAGTAACTCTATGTGACTAAAGTATCTCTATGTGATTATTAACTTTATAGTTTATAGTGACTATCAGTCTAGTGTGATTATGGTGATTATGTGACTCTTATCTATGAAAAATTCTTCGTGATTTTCACCAACTTTGCAACTCGACTGCGACTAAACCGTAATTCCAAATTCTAAAATTATTTTTGCAATCTTCAATGTCTGTCTTTCTCTGTTAAATGAAACTAAAACCAACTCTCTATGTTATATGGTTGAGGAGCTATAAGCGTTTAACTTTAGCACGAAATTCGACATATTCAACAATTCTTGAGTAATATTTCGCGTGAACTTCAGATCGATGACTGAATTGCGTCAGTCTGCGTGCGTTCGCATCGGTCGCTGTGACGTCATCACAATCTTCAGTGATTTTAACCAAATTTGCAGCTCGACTGTGTCTAAACCGTAATTCCAAATTCTAAAATTCTTCTTGCAATCTTTAATGTCAACCTTTCTCTGTTAAATGTGTTAATGTATCATTAGATCGCTTGAAGCCAGCCTATATTTTAGCTGAGGACAATTCCAAGGCGACAACCACTGATCACATCAAGTTGCAGACATCAGATAATAAACCAGATCTGACGCAGAAACAATCTCGCACAGGTAGAACTATTCGTTTACTCGTCCGATTCAAGGACTGACTTTAAGACATTTTTACCTTCGAAGATTTTAAGTGCTATTTGTAGTTAACTATTTTTGAACTTTATGAATGTTAAATAATTGTTTATGTTGGTCACACTACTCATATTTCCCTTCTTCGTAACGTAACATAGTTACTGGTGGGGGAGTAATGTAGTGGCTGAATTATAGCTCACGCAGCATTTAATATTTGATTGTAAATATCGTTTTCTTTTAATTTAAAGCATTTAATATTTGATTGTAAATATCGTTTTCTTTTTATTTAAAGCATTTAATATTTGTTTGTAAATATCGTTTTCTTTTTATTTAAAGCATTTATTTTTTATCATATTTAATTTTGTTCATCACATTATATTTTTTGTGGCAACAGTAGAAAAATGTAGTTTTTAGAATTTTGTTGATGTTTCCGTTGCAAATAGATTCTTCTAGAAAAGAAAGAAATAAATTGAATTAAATGGAGTATTCATAGTTTATTATTTGATACGTAAAACAAGTTCATGTTGCTTCTTTCATGTTTAAATAAGTAGAAGCCAACAAATGAAATTAAAACCAACTCTCTATGTTATATGGCTGAGGAGTTATAAGCATTTAAAAATACCACGAAAAGCATCATAGTTGTTTCCTTTGCCGACACACCATTAGATCACTATGGAGAGACGTAAGTCTCCGTCAGAAATTGACTGAATCTCAAAGTTAATTACTTCCCTGAGGCCAAGAAAACCATTTCTGGAACTATGTCTGTTTGCGAACGCGATAACTCAAAATCTCAACGAGCTATACAGATGAAATTTAATGCGGGGTCTTTACACTAAAATTGGAGATCAGTATCAATTTTTTAAATCTAGATGTTTGAGGTAAACTATCTTGTGTTACGATTTTAATGTTTTACAGGAGGACCAAAAGAAGTTACATAGCGCATGTATTTGCAAGTCGTCGTTTATTTTTTAGAGCTGTTATGTTTTGTTTCATTTGGCTGAAATAATTCAAATATAATAAAAACTTTAAAAAATCAGTAATATTGAACTTCAAATAGTTTACCTCTTAGCTACAAAAACGTGGCAATAATCATGAAACACTGTTCTTTGGAAATAAGCAAAAGAAAAAGGAAACGATTAAATATCGTCACTTAACAAGCAACACCACCAATTTCAATTTTTGAATGTTCTTCGAAATTAAGCAAAACAAAAAAAACCGATTAAATATCGTTGCTTAACAATCTACACCACCTATTTCAATTTTTTGAATGTTCTTAGAAAATAAGCAAAACAGAAAAAAAAAACGATTAAATATCGTCACTTAACAAGCAACACCACCTATTTCAATTTTTTGAATGTTCTTCGAATATGAGAAAAACAAAAAAAAACCCGATTAAATATCGTCACTTAACAAGCAACACCACCTATCTCAACTTTTTGAAATTTCATAGAGGAAGATTGAAATTAATTTTTCGCAACCAATAACGAATATTTCTGAATTTTTTTAAGATCTACTATGAACATGAGACCACATGTTACAACCAGACGTGAAAAAAAATTAGAAATATTCGTTATTGGTCGCGAAAAATTCATTTGAATCTTCCTCTTTGAAATTTCAAAAAGTTGAGATAGGTGTTATTGCTTGTTAAGCGACGACATATTCCTTTGAAGCGATAAAAATAAATGATAAAAGAACATATTTCAAGAATAGAAGAGTAAGAATTAAAATCAAAATTACAGCAGAGAAAAATTGAGTTCTTTTATCCTACTGAAACAGAACAGTTTTTGATATTATCACCCCGTTATTTCCTTTAACCCTATGAGCCCTATTCCGCCTCAAACCGCCTCATTCGACACAGGCCGGACTCAGGCGGCTTCGGGCGCCTGGGTGAATTTTAAGGGAGAAAACTAGTTTATTTCGTCGTTGACAATTGATCGCGCAATAGAGGGTTGTCGTCCTCCTGGAATGTCTGTAGAGAAAGGGAGGACTTCATTCTGATTTCATGAATGAAAATTGACTCCAGTTTTTGAGGCACTTGAATTCTTACTCTAGCCGAGTTCAAAGAGTTAAATAAGCTTTAAAAACACTTTTTTTTTCTTATTACGAAAAAATGGCATTTCAAATGAAACCTTACGAGAAAAAATTCTATTTTCGCGTATTATCACGTGCCAACAGTATGTTCGGTGTGTTGATAATCGTTGGTGACTACAAAAATGCATTTGTATAACAATTTGGAAGGTTTTTCTGCCAATTTCAATTTTCTATAATCTGATATTTTATTTATATATTTCAAATTTCATTCTTTTGTTGGCACCACCATATTATACATGTTATTCAACGATGCTTCTTTGATTATAGTCTTGTTAATGCATTACACGTCCATGAATTTTCATCTGACGTCATGCTCAAACGAATGCAATGCATTATCTTAGATAAACACAAACTCTTGTTTATGAATAATAATACATCGCCTAAGCACTCGAGTTGATGGCAGATAGAAGCACTCAATGATCTTAATAAATAATCATAAGCGAAGTCATGACGCGGTATTCGACAAGGAATACTCTTCTGTATATCGGAGCATATAATGATATACAATCTATTTCTCCTCAGCATAGAACTGGATATTTGATAGTATTAGTGATGTAGACGCAAAATAAGCAGTATCGGAACTTTTCAAAATTTTCTTGAGGAAGGAAGAACACAAAAGAGTAAATAAAGAAAAAACGAACATTTTAGGAAATGTGTATATCAAGAGTTTCTTTTTAATAAGCGAATTTGGAAACTTCACATTAATTCGATTTATAATAAGTACTAAGCTAACAAAAACAGCAGAATCAAAATATTTGAGACATTTGTTTGAGAAAATTTCTTGAGACTTTATAAAAAGGCCTGAAATAAAAGTGCAGTTTTTTAGAATTTTCTTGAAGTAGGAAGAACACAAGAGAGTAAATAAAATAAAAAAGAACATTTTAGGAAATGTGCACATCAAGAGTTTCTTTTTAATAAGCGAATTTGGAAACTTCACATTAGTTCGATTTATAATAAGTACTAAGCTAACAAAAATCTCAACATTTTTGAGATATTTGTTTAAGAAAATATATTGAGAGTTTATAAAAAGGCTTGCAATAAGAGTGCAGTTTTTCAGAATTTTCTTGAAGTAGGAAGAACACAAAAGAATAAATAATGAAAAAATGAACATTTTAGGAATTTACAAATGAAAATGAGTTGGAAAATGCACATAGAGAAGCGCATGAAGGATTTTTTTCTATCGTGCACAACATGCAAACAAGTGATACATTATTTAATAAAATATTTATAAACATGAAATAACGTTACAAACGTTCTAATTCAGAAATGTTTGGCTGTGGTTTTATAGTGTAATCATCTTTACTTTTCTTTAAGTTCCATATAACAGGGAATTTTTAAAAAATATAATCGTAAAATATTCACGCAATACTATTTAGAATTACTAATTTATAAGTTAGATCTTAAAAATTCTATAATCAACGAAACAGGTCCCAGAAATTTACTTTTTTGTTCGTTTTTCTCCCTGTCGCACTACTCTAGCCTGAAAAATAAATATGTTTCCGATCGGCCATTAGTTTTTTTTTTTACCTATTCTGATAGAATTAACATCAAAGCTAGGAGAAAGCGAAACTATAAACATTTCTATAATCTCCATTCAATTTGAAAAGTGTCGATAAATAAATTGTTTTCAATCTATTCATATAATCACATTATTTAGTTTCTGTTTAAATAAAAATTTTCTTTTTTTTCCCCTTGGTATTTATATCTTGCTTATTGAATTTCAGGACTTTTCTCCATTGAAAACATTACAGTAACATACAGATCTGACAAGATTTTTTGAGTCATTTTGGAGTTTCTTTGGCCATTTGTTTAATCATATATTATATTTTGTTTAATTACCACTGAAGTTTTTCTAGAAAATTACTGTACTTCATATTTTCTCATCGAATCAAAATTTAATGACTTTCTTATAAATGATATGAAAATCCAATATCATAAGAAACCGTGATTTAAGATAGATTTTGCAATGTTCTTATGGATAAATGCAAAATAGCTTATATCCACACACAATACAGAAAGCATTTAAATTGTCTTCCTATTCGAAATAAACATATTACTGAAAAAAATTTCCCCTTTTTCCGCTTTCCAACTCAAGAATCTTTTAAAAGCGATGTATGACGGGAAATGTGTCGGATGACTCCAAGTCCATTAATTCCAAAATCAAACTCGGAAAAAATATTTCTCCAGAAATATCAAAGCAAACGTCTCTCTTTCTTCCAAAGACAAAGAAATACAATCTTTACTTTGCTTTGCATTTAAAATACGTGCAGCAAAAGGCAGCAGACAACCCATCTTTTGAAGTCCTTTTCTTCTGTTTCATACCCATTATAAAATTTTATTATCCCCCTTTTTGGTTCGGTGGTGGAGATTCGCGAAGATCATTATGTACTCTTTCCACGATTCCAGCTCGAGACATGACTCAAACATCTCCTCTCAAAACAAACGGCACTTTTTTTAACGACGAAAAACCGAGAACTTTTGAAAGATATGCCCATGGGTGAGGGGAAAAAATTTAAAGAGAAATGGACTCTTCTCGGAAAGATTCCATACTTCCCTTTGTGTTTACTTCTTCATTCGCGTTCTTTTTTCCCATCCATTTACATTTCGAGTTCGACTACTTTTGAAGTCTTTGCTCCGAAATATTCAAATGCTATTTTCTAGTCTATTAAGTTCGGAATTCACTGCTTCGGATATGTGAATTTGCATCGTATGTGTAGATGGATGGAATATATTTAATTATCGAGGAAAAAGGTTCTCGGTGCATTGAGGTGTATAAATGACAATAGAAAATGGTTGAAATTTGCCTTTTTTGGAGAAATGAGGTGGAAACATCGAAATGGATGAGAAAGTATTAGCAAAAGTATAGAGCATTATTATTGTATTATTAGCACTAGCTGTTAAGCCCAGCGTTGCTCGGGATTAAAACACTTTCATGTCTAATATTTCTGATGCAAGAAAATACTTTTGTATAGAGAATTACAATACCCAATATTCTTTATCGTCTGAAAAGTTTTTTAATTAAAATGAGAATATCAGTTGAACCAGACGATTTTTAAAAACCGCCGATAGCTAATTTTCTCCATAAGTTCTTAATATTTATTGCATAGGTATTTCAAATTTTGTTCATAAATCTTGCAGTATAAGAAAGATTTTAACGGATGTTTTGGGACAAATGCATAGTAAATTTTTCTTTGAGAAAAAGCGTTAGAATAAATATGAATTAAAAAGTAATAAAATTCGTTCTCATCCAAAATTCTTCTAACGTTATCTAGCAACAGCTCTTATATATTCTTGTTCTTTACCAATACAAAAAAGTGTTATAAATTGTAAATTTTACACACAATTTAATTTTTGAAAAATTATTAAAATGAGGGCAACTATTTGAACGAAAATTATATTTGTCTAAAAAAAAGCTAATTTTTTAATCTCTTATTATGTGTAAAAATAGTTTTTGTGACATAATACATATTTTCGAAAAATATCAAGTAAAATGCCAAAATCTTGCTTAATTTCCAATTAACTGAAATTTTAATACAATTTGGTGCTTTTAAAAGTTGACCTTTTTCTCTCTTCGTATATAAAACATATTTATAAAAATAAGCAAAAATTTCAAAAATAAAGTTTAATTAGTTCAAAGTCTAACCCTTGCATAGCAAAGGAGTAGCTATAAATTTGCGTTATTTCAAAAGCGTCTGCACGTAATTAACAATTATTAAACTTTAAAAAATTTGTCTTAAATAATGTGTGCAATGTTTGGTTGAAATCGATCCAGTGTTTAGGAGGAGATGTGGAACATATATACATACATACCCACATTGACTTTTATTTATATTAAGATTACAACATTATATGAGTATCATTATTATCATTTTTATTTTGTTTCTTATTAATTTTCCTTTTTTTAACCTTTAAAATTATATCTTCTTTCTTATTTAAAATTTATTTTTTGTGTGTAAATACCTTCAAAAGTTTCATGTCTTCTGTGTAAAGTGCATTACGTTTTTTCCTTTTTATAATTTCTCAAGCCTCAGATTTATGTTTTGTTCCTGTGTAACTATTGACATTAATGCAGCCAATCAGATGTTTTCTTTTCATCTGTATTTAATAGACGCTGTAATAAGCCAATCTGTAAAGATTTTTTTATCAGTTATCCTTAATGAAGACGACGTTTTCGTATCCATTCAAACGTTTAGTAGACGTAATGGTTACAGTTGAGGGGATTTGAGACTTTGTTAAATAGCAGCATACACTCATTAACATTTATAAATTAGAAAAAATTAACTACAACGTATTTTGCTTAAATTGAGGTTTACATCAAACACTTTAAATAAAGTTGGTGCAAGCCTGTTCAAATAATGCACAGCACATCTGTAGATGTAAGACTTAGAAAGACTTTTAGAAGTCTGTTGATGTAAAGCTTAGAAAGTATTTTAGAAGTCTGTAGATGTAAGATTTAGAAAGTCTTACATCGACAGACTTTTCTTCTTTAGAATAGATAGAGGATAGTAGATCTTATTTTAAAACTGTGCTTTCAATTTTTGACTAGTTAATGAATGTGAAGAGTTTTAAAGGTGAAATAAACATGGTGGTCCTTTTAGCTGAAAAACGAAGAACGTAGTTAGCACGGATATTTAAATATCTATCTGAACAACGTAAGTTTATTCTAAAATAGCGATCAGAAAGAGACAATATAAAATGAAGAGTATCATTTAAGTAACGATAAAGTTGAAAAGTCCATTGTTTATTGACTTTTTTCTTTCGTTTTCACTGGTTTAAGAATAAAAAATAATTATTCTGATTCAAAAATAAACTTAACGTTCTTTATTAGCACAAGATGCTGTACAATATTGCTACGATATCCTTACGATATTGTGCGGTATTCAGAATATCGAATAACACTGTGAGGATATTGTACAATATTTTGTGCTAATAGGGCATTTTATTATTGCTCCAATGTAGATAGAAACCAAAAAGAGCATCTAATACTGGATATTAACTTAAATTTTTATCCTTCATGAAATGAACGTATATTTCCTTTTTAAAACAAAGTAAGGTGCTTGCACGTTATAGCGGCCACCGAGATTGAATCGCCAAGCAACCGAGATATATCGCCAAGATGGAAGACGGTTTGGCGATATGAGAACATTTGTATTGGGTGCGCAGTGAGTTTTTTTATTGGTCTATTGCGCACGCTAAACCTGCGACAACTAAAAAGGACAAATTGCGCATAATTGGGTACTTGTCACATTTTTGAAACTTAAGAAAACAACAGCGGCTTCGCTTTCATCAAAACGGGAACTAATATCTACGCTTGTTCATTAAACGTTAGTAATCTACGTTTTCTAAAATCCCAAAGTGAGGTCTTGCGTCAAAACTTCCTTCATCAGAAAGTCAACAGGCACGGCAGTCCTAAACAAATCCTTTCGAAAATGATCAGAACTGTAGACGCAGCATGGCCAAATTTGGCTTTTGCGCCAATAAATCCCAAACCAATCAACCAGAATTGTAGAACACTGTTTGGCGAAATCCGAAGGTCGCCAAGTAAGCTCCGTGGCCGCTTTAACAAACGAGTACCCAAAGTAAATAAGATTATACTACTTGGGTGGCTCAACAGCAAGGAACGAATCGTTGTATCCACCTATAAAAATTATATTCTAAACAATACTTACAATTAAATATTTAACAGTCTACCTTTATAAACAACAATTTGAGGTTTGAGCGGTGAAGGTGTAGATTTAGTTTGAAAAATGCAAAACCTTTGGCAGAATACCTGCCAAATAAAACTTAAGTGGAAACCATATTTCTACGGTTTAAGTGTGTTTCGGAATAATTATTAATCTTTTGACTTTAAACCTTTATGTTTAGTGTTCTGGCAACAGTTCTCGTTCTGCTTCTTCTTTGTAATGTTGTGTGATGTCTAATATTTCTGTGTTATGAGTATCTGTGTTCACTAAATGTAAAATAAATGTTGCGTTGTGATATGAAACGAGTAATTACTGAATCCAGTTTTAATAAGAAAAAAATCTGATAATGCGAGGTGCAAAAATTATTCTTCTTTGAAAAATGGAATGATCTCGTTTAAATGGATCAATATTTTTAATTACTAAAAATGTGTTAATTATTTTTAATGTGCCATTTCTTTGGATATCATATAAGTGTTTTCAGATGTCTTTATTACTCTTTATACGAAACATTTATGTAATAATTTCGTTAAAATCTTAGTCCTCGTATGGATTCATTGTTTTCATTTTGCGAATTTCAATTCTTTTATTTCCCGAGAAAAAAAAAATCGACGAAAGAGGTTTAAAAAATCAGATTTAAACCAACTTATTTTCCTGACTGAAATCGGGTTTTCTTTCTTTCCCAAGCGCAATCTGATCAACGGGGAAAAAAGTCGCCACTTCTTTTCACTTTATTTAATTTCCGAAGGATTTATCGTTTGGCTTGTAGTGGTTTCTGTCCCGAAGGAAAATATAGTAGAAGCAACTCATGTAGAAAAAATTTTACAGTGATTCCGTATATTTGTTTGACGTTCACTTTTTCGGAGAATATTTTTTTATGAGATCCCACAAAACTGTTTATGGAGAGACTATGAAACTGAAAGAAAATCCAACATCAGTTAGCATGCTTATGTACCTAAGTTTATTCTCTACGAACAATATTCTATTATTCTATATTTATATCTCAAATTGAAGGTGAAAGTTTAAAACTGCGTGTCTATTCTTTCAATATAGAAAATAGTATAGTGGTTGTATAATATTCAAATCCTTATGGGATATTTTGATACATAGCAAATGTAAAAAAAACGAGACGATTAAGCTAAAAAAAGAAAAATTTGTTGACATTTGTGTCTTTAAAAGAATGCGTTGGCATGAATTGAATATAATATCTAGGTTTCTTTGAAAAAATTTCTAAAGAAAGGAATATTCAAGAATTTAGGAATTCATGCTCGTATTTTAAATTATTCATATCATGAAAAACATTTATGCAAACGTGAATTCTTAGAATTTTGAAGCTAAATAAAAGAAGTTTTGGAATTTTAGAATAGATAAAACATTAGAAACTAGATTTTATCATTAAATTCATAGGTTTTCATTGCTATTGTAAAATATTTGAATGCAAAGTATCGCATTATTTTTTAGACTGTTAATTTAATTCTACAAAGCTTTAATCTCTTTCAAATTTTACTAATACTTATTGTGTTTTTAAGTCAAAGGATGATGAAAGTTGTAAATACAAACATTGTCAAAAATATGGAAGTGCATGACTTCTAGGCAGAATATATATTGCCAAAACAAAGTAATAAAAATAAAATTCGGTAATAAGACGATAATGGTGTAGACAGAGATAGGCTAACATGTTTTACAAGGTATTGGTGTGAATCCAGTTCTTATGGTAATCGATTCTAAGAATTCATCATAAGTAATTTAATTAATTAATCATTAGTAAATTTAATTGATATTTTCACTTGGCGGATTGGCAATTGAAATCTGAATTATAAATGCATACATTATTTTCATTCAGCGTAAAGCCAACATGGTTTGTAAACATGATTGTTTTTTGCATGTTTCCTCCAATAAACTAGAAAACTGAGTAAGTAATTCGTTAAAATACCTTTTTGACGGATTTGGACGAAACTTTCAAACTAGGCTTCAATTCGATGCAAGGGCAAAATACTAAATTTCAATTCTCTAGATCAGCGGTTCCCAACCTATAGGCCGCAGCCCCCATGTGGACCTCAGATAGCGTATTAGTGGACCGTGGAACGCTAGTCAAGAGTCGAAGTCAGGGGAGCTTCAAGAGTCGTAGCTCATTTTTTGGTTTATAAACAATATATTGAATCCTATAGAAAAGTCTTTTTTTCCGGTAGTACTTTTCGGTGGGATAACGGCTTATTTTCACGTTTATACGTCAGATGTTAGCAGGAAAAAGCACTAGGAATATCAGTGGGAAGCCTCTCCTCCTAATGAGCGGTTTACTATGATATTTTTTCAATTATTTTATATTTTCCAAATTTCTCGTTTCATCTTTTTCTTGTTTACATTGTAATATATAATATGCGTGTGTGTATGTTTGTATTTTTTTACTTGCATAAGATACTTAGTGGGCCTCAAAATATTTTGTACTCAACAGGTGGTCCGCACGACCAAAAAGGTTGGGAACCGCTGCTCTAGATCGTTGCGAGTTGAGTTATTTTTTTATATACACATGGAGAGATTAACAAAAATAATTACACAAAGATTTTTTTATTATCTTAAGCACAACGAGATATAAATCTTTCGACAGTTGCTACAATTTTCCAGTTTGAAAAAGTTAAAACGCCTTCTAGTAATATTATTAAAATCCCAAATTATTTAAAGATAAAATATTGTTACGAAATTGTAATTTCACTTCCCTGCAATTTTAGTGTTATGGTTGGAAAGGGACATTGGCAGAGGTTTTTATTGGTTGGCGTTGACGTTTCCTTCTTTGTAAATTTACATTTGAAGCCATTATTGTATTAAATTTGTCGAAACAAAGTTTTCAACTCAATCACGAAATCTCTCTGGCGAAAACGTGGCAAGCGAGAGCGTCAGCCAATTGTGCGCGCGCACCTTATGCGTATGACGTCACCAATTCATGCGCATTTTTGCCCAAATTTGCAACTCGGTAGTCGCTGAACTACAATTCCGACTTTCAGTTTTTTTTAAACTTCTATAGTTACACTTTATCTCTAAAATAAGACATTAGATTATGATTTAAAATGTGTAGTTACAGAGATATAGAGGATCGCGTCACTAATTCATGAGTACTTTTGCCCAACTTTGCGACTCAGTAGTCGCTGAACTATAATTACAATTTTCAATTTTTTTTGTAATTTCTGTTGTTACCCTTTATCTCTAAAATAAGACATTAGTTATGTTTTTAACTTATGTAGTTACCGAGATATAGAGGATATCCCACATTACATTTTTTGTAGCACTTTGGAGTATGAATCAACTTTCTTCCTGAGACCCCAATGGGAGGAACGTAGTCCTACGTTAAAAAACTACTTTTTCGATAATATAAATCAATAATTTAAGCCTGTCGAAGAATATTTTCCCAATATTTGATTTTTTCCTCCTCTCTAGTAATGTATCAGCTTTACTTTTGTATTTATTGTTTCCCATTTTTCTAGTTTATTACAACACTGTTTCGCCGCATTTAAAATGCATTAAGGCAATTAAATTCCACCCCTTTCATTTCGAAAGCTTTTTTTTAGATCTTATTTCGTTTCCTGGAAGAATTAAACAGAAAAGCATCCACTCTCGAATTGGAAGTCTGTCAATAACAGAAAATATGTCGCAGGAAAGTTCTTTGTTTTGTGGAATAAGGTTGACGCCTTAACGCGGGAAAATCGTTCATCAGGAGAAACAGAGCAGGAGATCTTTCGAAACTGCGCTCAATCTTTTTCAAAAAAGTTCAAACATTCCTCTTCAGCAGATGTTATTGTCATTCTAAGTTGTTCACCTTCAGTCGTTTTAGAATTTTTTTTTTCCATTTCTTTGACTATTCGCCTTAGCTACACTTTTCGGATATTTTAAGCATCTCACTCGTTATTAAAACAGTTTTTTTCACTGCAAAGTCCTTTCAACAGTGTGTAAGCACCTGATTTTTCCGAAATTATCATCAATTAGTTAAAGTTTTCATCATTAAGGAAACAAAGTATCGCAGTGAGTTTCTTATGTAATGATGTGGTGTTCAATAAGACTATTCGTAACCGTTATTTACGAAATCGGAACGCGTTCCGAGAAAAAAGTTTATTTTCAATGATAAGTTCTTTCATCAGTGTGTAAGATCTTGAATATTGCAAAATTATTGCCCATTATTCTAAGATTTCATTATTAAAGAAACAAAGTATCGCAGTGAGTTGCTTATGTAATGATGTGGTGTTCAATAAACCTATTCGTAACCATTATTTACGAATTCGGAACGCATTCTGCAAAAAAAAAATTATAAAGAAGAAAAGAACTCTGAAATAAAACTGAAAACGATATCACCACTAAAAACAACAACTAAAAAAAAGAATATTTTGCTAAGAAAATGAAAAAAATAAAGTCTGAAATAAGTTTGATACTTGAAATATGATTTTAAATCTGATTTTTTAGTGTTTAGACTTTCATTGTCTTCTTCCATAACTTTTTTCTAGGAACAAATCAGGGTGATTTTGCAAGGCTTGGTGTCAAAATTGTGCATTAATCATGCTGTTAAGCATTGTGAGGAACAGCGTCATATCTAAGAAGATTTTCATCAAATTAAGATCGGGAAATTCTTTTATAAATTTTTTTTTAAAAGAACATATTTTTTCCAGCCGGTTTTCTAAAGTCTATTTTGCAATGTGAGAAATATTAATTGTATAAAACTAACCGCGCATATAAAAACTCTAATTTACAGTAATGCTTTATTTGTTTGAAATGAAATGCGTATGTTTTAATTTTAAAAAAAAATGGGTTTAATTGTGAAGCAGTAACAACACAAATGAAGGTTGTTTAGAAAATTCCTAGAGCTGTTTTGTGAATGTGATCTAAATCCATGGGCCTGTTTAAAGTTTCTATAATAAATTCATTGCATACAACACTTGGAAAAATTCGATATTTATCTACTAATCGTACATTTCTAAGTACAAATAAATATGGAATTGTAGGATTAAGACATAAGACAAACTATGAAATATTGGAACAACTATTTTTTCACAAGTAAGTTCTGTCAGATGAAATTAAATGTGCTTATAGTCATTACAGTATATATCTGACAGCATATTCAAACAGCTTTGGGTGCCAAAGATTAAAATAATAATCTGATTTCAAAATCTCATAAATATCTGTCTATACTTCCTATACGTTTTATCTAAACAACAGCTCGTGTTTGTTAATGTTTTTAATTGAAATCAACTAATTTAATGAAATAATTCTTTTCTAATAAAAATATTTTCGAAAATCAGCCTTAAAGCTATAGAACTTCGCTATTAATTTTGGTGAATGAATCTAATATTTTCTAAAGTGTCCCAACCCTTGCTTAACTTCCCACTCTCTAACTTTGAGATATGCAATTTGATAAGAGATGTGTGCATTTTGCAAGATAAAAGTCAGTACTATTTTGACGAAATCAAAAGATTCAGTTTAATTATGTTAAGATCCTATTATAAAGTTGCACGAGAGTTATTTGGGGACGAGCCTCATTATTTTGAACTGTGGTCAAATGACGAGGACGACACCTGAGTCAGCACTCCGCCTCCAAAATTCCACTCCCCACCAGCGGAAGGATATTTGACCCTCGACAGATTTAGAGGGCATCAGAGCCCGTATACATGGTGGGTCTTCCGTGGAATAGGGTCAGGAAGCCCAGACTGTGCCACGAAGCCACGACGGTCCATGAAATCACAATGATTCCCTCATACTATTTGATTCCTTTCATATTGCTTGATTATTTTTGTACAATACACAATTTATTTTGAGATTTTGAAGGGAATCAAATAGTATGAGGGAATCATTGTGATTTCATGGACCGCCGTGGCTT
Source organism: Araneus ventricosus (assembly GCA_013235015.1). Classification (NCBI taxonomy): domain Eukaryota; kingdom Metazoa; phylum Arthropoda; class Arachnida; order Araneae; family Araneidae; genus Araneus; species Araneus ventricosus. The sequence continues at coordinate 41,448 of BGPR01004741.1, forward strand.
CGTGGCACAGTCTGGGCTTCGTGACCCTATTCCACGGAAGACCCACGATGTATACGGGCACACTGATGTCCTCTAAATCTGTCGAGGGTCAAATATCCTTCCGCTGGTGGGGAGTGGAATTATGGGGGCGGGGTGCTGGCTCAGGTGTCGTCCTCGTCACCACAGTTCAAAATAACGAGGCTCATCCCCAAATAACTTTCATACAACTTCATAATAGGAT
>BGPR01004741.1:41677-56434 GCA_013235015.1 Araneus ventricosus
GATGCAAGCAAACTAACGCCACATTTGAAATTTTCCCAGAACTGGATTCCTTTTTTATTGCCACTGCTGAGCTCCGAAATGCGCAATTCGGAAGCAAACGAAGATATTAGCTCTCTTATCAAATTGCATATCTCAAAGTTAGAGAGGGGGAGTTGAGCAAGAATTGGGGACACTTTCAAAAATATTAGATTCATTCACCAAAACTAATAGCGACAGTGCGTATGCATATCCAGAGTCTCTTTAGAGCAAAACATCTGTCTCATTGACGGAGCTGGAGATGATGCAAGCAAACTAACGCCACATTTGAAATTTTTCCAGAACTGGATTCCTTTTTTATTGTCACTGCTGAGCTCCGAAATGCGCAATTCGGAAGCAAAAGAAGATATTAGCTCATATCTTCTAAACATCGACTCTGTGATAAATTCCGGCTAGCTGAAAGCGCGAATCTTCGGCAGCATTCCGCTTTTTAATCATTCATGGGATGGTTCCCAGAATTTTTTCCTTTCAGCAACTGCCTTGGGGTGAAGAAGGCAGGAAATCTTCCTGCTCATCCCCTCTCCCCCTTCCATGGAAGGCAGAGAGGATACTTTAATTTCAATTCTGTCCTCGCTTTAGCCAAACAGCCCGGAGAGGTGTGTCCGACCATTGTCGTTTGCTCTTCCATCGCGGTGACATCTGACTTTATTACATCTCAAAGAAAATGCCGCTCTATCCCTCCACCCCAGTGTGTTCGCGCGTCAACTTATTGTCGTCAAAATAATCTTTTGGTCCTTCCTTCCCCGGGGAGGTGGTGCTGAGTGGTGTCCGCGCAAAAACCACTCGGAGCAACTCTCTTCCTTTCTCTGCAGCTGTCACTCGAGCCACTCATTTATGCGGCTGAAGACAAACTGAAGTGAAGAGAGGCTTCTTCTGGTACGCAGACGATCGAAAAAGTGAAGCGTTCGTTCCATTACGCGGGAAGTCGTTCATTCGATTCTGCGGGAAGTCGTTCATTCAGGATGTTCTAATACGTACTTTTAAAGAATCTCCATGCTATGTCTTTAGAGAATCAATTAAGGTATTCGAATGTGTTCGGAGACATTTTTTTGAAAAATAACTTATATATATATTAATGTTATTTTTTAACTGCATATGTTTTAAAACTATGAAAATATTGTAAAATTAGGCTTTCAAAATAATGTTTTTTTTTAAAAATCTGAGAAATTTGAAGAAAAATGACTAAAATATTTGCCTTACGCTAACAGCCATAGACAAAATTATATTCTAAATATACATAAATGCTTGTAGGAGTACATTTTTGTGACAGTTATCTGTGTTATGCTCTAAAATATTTCTTGTACTTCAAAATAGTTTTGAGATATAGCTGAACATAGTTACTAAACTGGTAATTTTTCATAAAAAAATGCTTTTCGTTTATATTTAAGCACTTAAAAATAATACTTGATTTTAAAATTGAGCTTAGTTTTTAGAGGAAAACATCAAGCATATTACAGAAAACAGTCTCAGAAAATTTTATATCAATACTTGAATAACTTTTTGAGAAATCATTGTTACGGTCGACAGTTTTCCTCAAAAATATCATTTCTCAGAAAACACATTTAAAGTTTTCATGCAACATAAAATAATGCTTACAGTTCGGTAATAAAACAGCTGTAACGCCATTTGTAATTCACGTAGAGTAAAAGGTGAGACAGTTTTACAAAGCTGATTAAACAGGCTACAAAATTAAGTCATAAAATTTTTTTTTGACAATTTCATCAAAAACGACGATTTTAAAGCAGTCGGATACCTTAAAATAAATGTTTTCTGATATAAAATCTATCGGACAATTTTCTGTATTTACATCTAAAAGCAGAACTGCCGTTCAATAGGTTTAAATTCTGTTGTGCTGCATGTGATAACTCAAACATTTTCACGAGGTTACTACTCAAACTTCTGGAGAATTTAGTGAAGTTAAAAAGAGTGGGCACATCCATTTATGAGAAATGTGGTGAAGGTCTTTGTTAGAACAAAACTATCAACTGTTTCAAACACTGAAATTTTGAATTTTTTATGCCATTTTGCATTATACAGTCGACGCTTGGTATAACGACCCTCAGCGGTCCACAGCAAAAGGTCTTTATAACGAGTGGGCGCTATAGTGGATATAATTTACAAAATGCACGCTCAGCAGTTCCGTAAAAATAGGCGATTTTTAAAGAGATTCCAACTAAATACTCAACTTATATTTTTATCATTGGTATTAAAAATAAAATTTTATCAATTAAAAATATACTTCTAAAACAGATTTTAAAGTAGAAAATAAAGGGTGGACTTACAAAGCATTTATTTTCTAAAGAAAAAACAAGAAATGGTTGCTTGTCTTTTCTACATATGTGATTTTTGCAAAACATAATTTTCCATTTCAGTTATAGATAATAAATAATGTTCTGTATTTTCTTGCCTTTCAAAGAAATAAAACATTTTAAAGTCTCAATAGCACTTGAAACATTTTTTATTCTAGGCTATTCTAATTTCCGCGCTGTAGCGAGTGCCAATTTTTCCCCTCTGTCAAAGTTGAACTGAAACACTGAAGACTGTACATCTACGAAGTTTGGCAATACAATAATCAATGTTATTTCAAGTTACACTTTTAGAAACATGTTCTTTTTGGGAAAATACAGGGAAGAGTGTACGTTGAATTCGGACGTTGTATTAGGATTAGACGACATTGGACGGTCGTTATAGCGGAAGTAAAATAACATAGAGTGCATAGGGAAACACAGTTGGGGATTTTATCACTGGTCGTTATAATGGAATGGTCTTTATAATGTGTGATCGCTATAACGAGCGTCGACTGTATTACAAAAATGAAAGAAAAACCTTTTCTGTCAATAATTTTTTTATTCTAACGTGATAAATTTTTTAAATTATTTTTTCCATATATTCTAACGTCTGAGCCATTTTTTTCAAATCGAAGTTGTTGAGACATAAAGGGCTAATCAGACAAATTTCATTCGTAGACAAAATTAAATTTTAATCAATATTTTACGGAGCTTTTGAAATCATCAAGTCCTACAAAACCAAATGACAATTGTCTGACCTATATATATTATTTTTCAGTGCTTATTCTGGTAATAAAATTATCCCATTTTACATCTTTCCGTCTTTATAAACCAAACTACATTTAAAAATATTTTGCAACCACCTGATATTCTAGAAGCATGAGTTGAAATTCTTTTCCAATGAAAGAAAATTCTTCTCGAATAATATCTAGTGGGAGTCATTTGTCATAATGGATTGCTATGAAAGTAATCTTACCAGTTACATGAAACGAAAATGATATATATTAATGGATGCTGTCTGATTCAACAGCAAAATTTGTCTCTAAATGCGTAAACACCTCGTTGGCGAGATGGAGGGTTATTCCTACGGGTCTCACAATTCTGGATAAGTGGAATACCAAGAGCTAATTTGGGTTTGATAATAACTCATTACATTCTATACCATCATCAGATTGTTAAAATACACTTCGTTTAACGTTCATATGACCGAAGTTATGCTTTTGCACAAGCATCAGCAAAACATTGCTATAAAATAGTGCTAGATTACAGAATGATATTTAGTCTAATAATGAAAAATGATCTGAACATGAAATGATAGAATGATCATTAAAAAAAATTCAGAGCCGTTTCCATCAATTTAGAAGACCTCCTTTTTGTTGGCTTTGTTTGAATGATGATGTTGAATGTGAAATTTTAACCACTAACGCATTTAAACATTTCTAAGTGAAGGTATTTTATTTGAACTGACTGTAATTTGACAAGCTCGGATTGAATTTTTCAATTCCTACTATTAGTTCACACTCTCCCTATATATATATATATATATATATATCTTGTACAAATTTTGCAATTGATTTTAAACTAACTTCCCAATGAGCTGGAGACTTGAAACTTTAAACATAGCTCAGAACTCGATGACAATGCAATATTAATTCGCTTTCTTGTCTGTATGTTTGTCCGTTTGTTTGTCATTTCATATTTTGCATGACGCATGCGCAGTACGTTTTCATTATATCTCGAAAACTATTAACATTACAGACTTGGTTCTTGGGTAAATGGATGCCTCATGGGATCATCGAAGCACCCCCATATTTTAGCCATATCTTTGGGCATGCGCAGTACGTTTTTCATTATATTTCGAAAATTATTAACATTACAGACTTGGTTCTTGGGTATATGTATGGCCCATGGGACCATAGAAGCACCTCCATATTTCACCCATATCCTTGCGCATGCGCAGTACATTTTTCATTATATCTCGAATCACCTAAGTAGAAATTGACTTTAAAAAATTTTATTTATATTAATTGTTGCTTCATAAATAGCTACCACTCGTTTTCCTTTTTGAATAAAAACATAGAAATTTAGGCAAAATATTTCAGGATATAACTGTATTAAGCTTAAGATTTTAATGTTTCGAGTAATTAGTCGAGTGCCATAAGCCAATATAGTTAGTGTCGAGAAGCGTTCCAGCAAAAAGTTCAAACTAATATTCCCTCTTGCACAGGACAGTACAGATGTGATCCCGCTCCCCTGGTGGAACTGCCAGAATTGTGCCCCCCTTTTGTGCTACATTTTTAAAAATTTTCATCTCCTCAAGGAATCCCGTCCAAATAACTACTTTCCTGTAATTTTTTTTACACAGATTTAGTAAATTTTATAAGTTTATTTATTAAAACTCATGTATTCCTAAAAATGATGCTTTAAAAAACTATATTGATGAAAATACTGTACTCAAAAATTAAACGCATCACTTTAATAAATAAATTACAAGTTGTAGATTTTTTCCAAAATATATTTAATTAACTCGTAATTTTCAATCAATCACGAAAGGCGTATTCTTGGATCTTTTTTGGTTCACACTGCAAATCGCACCAATCTAACTCTTAACCCTCCTAGCGTCAGGCCCGAGATATCTGAGTGAACTTTTCCCTCTCATAACGCCAGACCCGAGACTGTCACTGGAAAGAAAAGTTCTATATAAGTGTCAGACCCGATATTTTCCTCCTGCAAGTTTTTCTCTTCCCCCCAGGTGTCACTCGGCGACATAATGAGCGGGAGTGTCTGTGGTCAGGAGAGGGTCAGTTTGACCAACTTTTCTGATAATACTCAAGGAAGAGTCTTCTAACAAAGGATTCTGTCACAAAGGATCGAGGTTAGAAGTCATCCGTCACTGCTGAACGATAACAGGTCTAATAGACCCCCTACGGCGCGAAAATGACCACAAAAGGGGGTTGAAATCCTTTTGTCCAAAACCTCACAACTTGAAGAATAACCTTCTCTTTTAGCGTGACAATTTCGTTAAACGTAGCAATCTGAAAGCCTAACGGCTGGAGGGTTAAACCTTGTTTTTTTAACGGTTTGAACCCCTACCCTCTGGTTCCTTACTCGGCGGGGACCAATCTCGCAACCCCCTCGGTACGGCCCAGCTGATGCGTATTTTTTTTAAAAACCAGCGGGAGTGGTCTCCCCTAAACTTTCTCGTATACTTTCTAAGTGGAGATCCGTCAAAATCTCGAATTCGAATTTTTTTGACGATTACAATACTTTCTCTTTGTATACTTCGTATACGAGAAAGTGAAACAAACAAACAAACAAACCTGAAATCAAATATCTGTTGCCACGTTTCAAAAAAAATATTATTTTGAAGCAGGTGCGATAAAATATGCAATGCAATGAATACTAAAGCGAAAATTCTGCTTTGGAATTAAATTCTCAAGAAAACAATTTATACTACCACAACCGTAACAATTGCTGAAATAATGAGATCGGTTTGAATTTTGTTTACAACAATAAAAAAATTGTTACAATTCATGTTTGAAAACATTATTTATTGTTGTAAATAAAATTTACAACAATAACAGATTGCTACTAGTACGCATGCGCTTGAGAATCGAATTAAAAGAAAGTGAATATGCAATTTGAACGCCTCTTTTTGACGGATTTGGCCCAAGATTTTATACGGACTTACATTCATGACGACAAAACTGTGTACCAAATTTTATCCATCTAGCTATTTAAATTGTTGAGTTATAGTGTTCACATGACCGCGTACATACATACAGACAGACTTCCCATTGACGGATTTTATCCAAAATTTGATAGAAACCTACAAATTATGTTTAAAGACCACATACCAAATTTCATCCCCGTAGCTCTAATAGTTTTCGAGTTATCGTGTTCACAGACAGACAGACATGATTCCCAAATTGTGTTTTTCGGACTCGGGCAGGTCTAAAACGTGGAGACCCGTAAAAACCTCGAGTTCGAATTTTTTGACGATTACAATACTTTCTCTTTGTATACTTCGTATACGAGAAAGTAAAAAGATATATCTGCCTTTTCTTTTAAGCCTATTTTTACATATATCTATTGTTTATACTCATTATTAGACAATAGAGAAAATTCTTATAGCATGCTAAAACAATGGATTCATATAATGCAAATTCCATTGCAAAATCTATCTCGCATCCATATGCTAAGGAAATATAATGATGGAATACCCTTAGTTATCATCGCAGAAAATTGGTTCACTGTCTACGTCTGGGAGAATGATTCGAAAGAGTTCTCAAAGGATCTAGAAACGAGATATTGCACAATTTGATTGACGACAACAAGCAAGTTGACTGCCAAGACGGGGGAGATGAACCTTGTTTCCGATCGCCTTGAATCGAATGAGGCGTACTCCTTGGATCGGAATTCTACTTATTGATCAAACAAATTGGATCGGACTTCTGGATAGGAATTCGTCAAGAGATGTGAGTCAGAGACGCTCTCCCATGCGAAAAGTTTCTTAATTTTTTTTATATTTACGAGTAAGTCGAACTTATGAGTTGTTTTCTGAGTAAGTCGGACTTTACAGTTATTTTATTCAAAAACAAAACACGAGTTCTGCTTACTCGCCTAGGAGTTGTCGTCATAAGTAAATAGTGGAATTTGCACAACAGGCTTAGTGTAGTCATTCTCTTTTGCTTATGGTATGTGTACAATAACTTTTTTTTGGACATGAAATATGGAAGCACTATTCAGGTATCATTCCGTGTAATAAGAATTCCGATAGAAATGTGAGTCAGAGACGCTCTCCCATGCGAAAAGTTTCTTTATTTTTTTTATATTTGCAGGTAGCAGACTTATGAGTTGTTTCTGAGTAAGTGGACTTTTAATATTTTATTCAAAACAACGCACGAGTTCTGTACTCTCCCTATGAGTTGTCATCAAAGTAAATAGTGGGATTTGCTGGCTTAAGTGTAATATTCTCTTTGCTTATGAGTATTGCTTACAAGAACTTTTTTTGGACATGGATTATGAAATAATTCTGGTATCATTCTGTATAAAAGATTCGCCAGAAATGTAGGCAGAGACGATCTCCCATGCGAAAATTTCTTATTTTTTTTCTATATTTCGAGTAAGTCAGAACTTATGAGTTGTTTTCCGAGTAAGTCGGACTTTTCAGTTATTTTATTCAAAATAACAACACGACTTCTTACTCGCCTATGAGTTGTCGTCATAAAGTAAATAGTGGGATTTGAACAACAGGCTTCTTAGTGTATATCTTCTCTTTCAGCTATGAATATTTACTTACAAGACTTTTTTGGAATGAATATGAAATAAATAATTCTGGTATCATTCCGTATAATACAAAATTTTCAGTATAGAAAAGTTATAATATGAGCTTATCTTATTTTTTTGCTTGGAGAAACAGAAAATTAATTTAAATTATATGCATAAAAATAAAATCAGTCTTATTAAATTTTAGCAAAATAATATTATCAGATATGTGTGGTAGTCCTCTAATTCCTAAAACCATTGGAATAGAATGACCTCAAAATACGGAAGTACAATGCTTTCTCTTCAAAGGTAAGGGAAATTCACCTTCCCTCAACCCACAATGATAGCTGGCACTGTCCAATTCTAAGAAAAACACCCTAAACTGGCCACTCTAAAAGAAAGACGCGCGTGGGTGTGAAATCAATCCATAACGAAGGGGTGAAATCTGTAATCAGACGTACGCTTTTCTTGAAGGGACGTTTGGACGTTCTGTATGGATAGAGTTAATAATTCATAACAACGAAAGAGAAGAATGCACTTAATCATCTTTAAATGACATCGATTGGAAAGGAAAAGAAAATGCACTTTATATTCGATCCTTTTAAAAACTGTCATCAAATTCGATTGAAGGAAAAGGAAAAAAGAAAGCACTTATATTTCCGATCCTTTTAAAACTGTCATCAAATTCGATTGGAAAGGAAAAGGAAAAGAAATGCACTATATTTCAATCCTTTTAAAATAATCATCAATTCGATTGGAAAGGAAAGAAATGCCCTTTATATTCGATCCTTTTAAAACTATCATCAAATTCGATTGGAAGGAAAGGAAAAGAATGCACTTATATTCCGACTTAAAACTGTCATCAAATTCGATTGGAAGAAGAATCACTTATATTCCGATCCTTTTAAAACTTCAATCATCAAATTCGATTGGAAGCAAAGGAAAAGAAATGCACTTTATATTTGATCCTTTTAAAAAACTGTCATCAAATTCGATTGGAAAGGAAAAGAAATGCACTTTATATTCCAATCCTTTTAAAAAACTGTCATCAAATTCGATTGGAAAGGAAAAGGAAAGAAATGCACTTTATATTCCAGTCCTTTAAAACTATCGATCAAAATTGGTGGAAAGGAAAAGAAATGCACCTTTATATTCCGATCCTTTTAAAAAAACTGTATCAAATTCGATTGGAAAGGAAAAGGAAAAGAAATGCACTTTATATTCCGATCCTTTACTATCATAAATTGATTGGAAAGGAAAAAGAAGAATGCACTTTATATTCCGATCCTTTTAAAAAACTGTCCATAAATTCGATTGGAAAGGAAAGGAAAAGAAATGACACTTTATATTCGATCCTTTTAAAAAACTATTATCAAATTCGATTGGAAAGGAAAGGAAAAGAAATCACTTATATTCGATCCTTTTAAACTGTCATCAATTCGATTGGAAAAGGAAAGAAATGACTTATATTCCTAGTCCTTTTAAAAACTGCATCAAATTCGATTGGAAAGGAAAAGGAAAAGAAATGCACTTTATATTCCGACCTTTAAAAACGTCATCAAATTGAGGTTGAAAAGGAAAAGGAATGCACTTTATATTTGATCCTTTTTTAAATACTGATAAAAGAGAATGTATTTTATCCTGTCCTAATCAACAAATTCGATTGGAAAGCGAAAAAAAAGAAATGCACTCATATTCTTCGATCCTTTAAAACTGTCATCAAATTCGATTGGAAAGGAAAGGAAAGAAATGCACTTTATATCTGATCCTTCTTAAAAAACTGTCATCAAATTCGATTGGAAGGAAAGAAATGCCCTTTATATTCCGATCCTTTTAAAAAACTGTCATCAAATTCGATTGGAAAGGAAAAGGAAAAGAAATGCACTTTATATTCCGATCCTTCTAAAAAACCGTCATCAAATTTGATTTTAAAACTAAAATATTTGCATTTAATACACATTTTAGATAATATAAACATAAAAAAATTTACTGATTGGTTAGAAAATAGTTTTATTGATCTTTTTCATATTTTCAGCATGCAAGTTGAGTTCATAATTAGCTATTCCACGAGGCGAATCCACCAACAACAAGTGAAATAAAGCCCCTATTTATAGTCTAAAGTCCACCTAATTCAGATACGAGGAGAATTTTTTGATTGTTAATTATTGCATTCTTTGAATCATTCAGTTTCAATCGGCTCCATTTTTCCTACAAGCGCGTGAAAACGGCTTCTCCTCTAACTCGATTACAAATGATTCCATTCTTTAAGCGAGTCGCAGTAACGAGAAAAAGGATCGGTCTTCTCAAGATTAATGAGAAGGTGTCAAGTGAGTCTTCTCTCGACGTCAACAAGAAGAAAGAAGAGTCTAATTTTTCTTGCCAAAAGACTCCTTTTTAAAGAAATCGATAATTTTAATCAACGACTCTTGTTTCCATCTTTTCGCCACGGTGGCAGTTAAAAAAGCGGCTCTCTTAAAATCAAAAATTGATTCTTCATACGAAGCAATTAAAAGACACGAAATTATTCATCATTCGCGACGAACATGCGAATTATTTCATTTTTTTACTTTCTCGTATACGAAGCATACAAAGAGGAAGTATTGTAATCGTCAAAAAATTCGAACTCGAGATTTTGACGGATCTCCACGTTTTAGACCTCCCCGAGTCCGAAAAGCACAATTTTGGAATTATGTCTGTCTGTGAACACGATAACTCGAAAACTATTAGAGCTACGGGGATGAAATTTGGTATGTGATCTTGACACATAATTTGTAGGTTTCTATCAAATTTTGGACAAAATCTGTCTAAGGGAAGTCTGTCTGTCTGTCTATCCGCGTTTACGTGAACTCTATAACTCAAAAACGTGAATAGCTATATGGATAAAATTTGGTACACAGTCTTATCGTCGAATCTAGTCTTATCGAATGTAGGTCCGTTAAAATTTTGAGCCAAATCCGTCAATGGGCTGACTGTCTTTCGGTCTGTATAATCGCATACTTGTTCACTTTTGAAACAAACTCCATGCGCATGCGTAATGGTTGCAATCTCTGGTAGTAATGCCTGTGCACGCGGTAGGATTACGCCACTTTGTCCTTGAGACGGTAAGAGTAGAAAATCGGTTCGCATTTAATCGTACGCATCCCTTTGAATTTGATACTTTACGTAAATATTTTAAAATCACTTTAATCTACAATGAAAAACCTTCTGATAGCCATTGGATTCTGGATTAGAGTAGGTTCGAATTTTTTTATTCACGCGGGGGGAAGGGAAACAGGACCTTTTTGGGAAAGTATACGAGAAAGTTTAGGAGAGACCACTCCCGCTGGTTTTCTTTGGTAAGGCGCCGTCAATACGATTTATAATCAAAAACACATTTCATTCAGAGCAGCAGATGTTATTACGCAAAAATTTTATATTTCTGGGTAACTTTTCTTGCTGGAATAAAAGTCAAATATATATGATGATTTCGCATTACAATGTTAAAAAATAAATTGGCATATTCCGACTATTCTGCTCGTTTTTCTTTTCTTGGTAACAGTCCAACAAAAAGTTGGATCGATACCAAAGCTTGTATTTGAAAATATGCACTCAACGACTTTGCAATAAAAGAATATTAGTTCGAAAATCATTCCATAGAGGGCGCTTTTATATTTATAAGCTTAGAAACAGAAGTGGAAACAGAGTCGTGTTATATTGTTCCATTTCGTTGTTTAACAAGCAACACCACCTGTCTCAATTCTCCATGTTTTTCAAAAGGAAGAAAAAAAACTTATCTTTCGCAGCCGATAACGAATATTTTGTTTTTCGTATCTGCTATGAAACATGCAGTCTAAAGTCCCTAACAGATGGAATAAAAAGGTTTAAAAATTTTCGTTATTGTTTGTGAAAAATTTAGAAGATTGTGTTAGGTGGTATTGCTTGTTAAGTGATGATTTGTTCCCCATTACAATTGTGCGTCTTTGCAGGTGATGAATTGTACCTTCAACTGTCGACAGTACATAATAACGTGTGCTATTTTGCACAGTGTGAACTACTACAAGTGATTGTGACGTCATATGTATTACTCCAATGAGCAATGATAAGATTATCCCCTCAAGCATGAAACGTTATAAAATTCGGTACTTTTCCGTTAGCAAGGCGCAAGCGAAAAATCGCCAAATAATGTAGAATTCTGCCAAAATTTTGGCGACATTTGCGTCCGGCCACTTGGCTCGCGTTTGGTTCACAATTGGCGACATTTGCGCCCGTCTAACGGAAAAGTACCTAAAATTCGATTAAAAATTTAATTACGTTTAAAAATGTAATGAAATTCAATTTCGTAACAGAGTTTGCTGGATTGCGAATGAATCTTCAAAATTTAATTTTCTTTTTATCGGCAATTTTTTGTAAAATTAGGTTTATTTATTAGACATCAGGCGAAGTTGGTCTATTTTAGGCAAACTGAGATAAAACTGTATTGATTACTCCAACTTTCATGTCTTGTCTTGAAGCAAATAATTATAGGAAATACTTGAAATAAAGGACTTTACACCCCTTTACTTAGTATCAATTTCAAGATTAAAACTACAACCATCGCAAAATATTTTAATTATTAACCTACTCCTTTCTTCAGTCTCTGGTCAGATGTTTTTGAAATATACTGTGTCACTTCTAACTTCAGAAAGGAAGACAGAAGTTAAGGAAAACATGCATTAGATCTGAACATACGTAAAAGGTATTTCAATAATTTTTGAACGATCATGTGAATAACTCATATTTTCCATTAGTAATTTCTATATTAAGAGGTTTTGAACTTTTAAGGAGACATACGACTCTTAAACCTCGAAAAAATGGTGGAAAACTGTCAAATTCGACACATTATATCTCTGAAACAATGCAATTCACAAACTCACCTTTTTTTTCTAGAAAAATCTGTTCTTTCTCTTATAGTACATACATTTTCAAACCTTTATATTGCATGTATTTTTTGAGAGAGTAATAAATATGGGAATAATTTTTGGAGAAAAATGAGCTAGTCACCTTGCGAGCATAATTGCGGATAAAATATTGGTCTAAACACAATATTTTGGGTATCTATCCAAACAGTCTGTTTAAGAAGCTGAACCTAAATTTATTAACATTTAAATTTAATTTCTGTTTTATTTACCAATTTAAAATAAAAATGTCAAAAATTGTTAAAATTTCAACTTTCCTGACTCGTCCCCCCCAAAAAAATCTTCTTTGGAGGAAATATGTACAAAAATGTGGTTCGATTTGTAGAACGAAACACAATACATATTCAGTAAAAATTTAATGCAAAAATATTCAATAGTTCTTGAGATATTGCGAGCACCATATCAAATGAACACAATTTGAGATATAGCGCTTTCAAGATACGGCCATTTTCAACGTTTACGTTGAATAGCTGATACATTTTTCTTCATAACTTTCATAATTATGGGAATTTTTTAACGCGAATTGTTTTAAATTGTTCAGAAAAGACAGGGAAAAAATATTTTTTTTTAATAAAATCGAAAATTTCTGAGGTTTAACAGTCGTATGTCCCCTTAAAAAGGAGTTTTATCTGGGTCTGACAATAAATTTTATTTTGACAGCTATTATAATAATCTTAATTAATATAATTTAGGAAATTTCTAGACTGGACTGGCGACTTCAGCAAATCTACTGAGAAGCTTTCGGAACAAGCTAATTGATTTTCCAAGTTTTGAAGGCATTCAAATGAAATGGAAAATCATTTTCCCTTAAGAATCTGTACAGAAGATAGCGCGCTGATGCGGTTTATATTATCAAGAATTCCGATTCGTAACGACTAGACAATGGCTGCCTCCCTTCCGAAGATAAAATTTTGACTTTCGGCGTGAAATACATTTAATGATAATTTATCTAACTTGAAACAAACGACATATCGTGAGAAAGTGAGAATTTTAAATATGTAAGAAATTTTTCATTTAAAATATATATGAACTTAAAATTGCAATATCCCAAAGTCCAATATTTTTTAATAGATTAATATGAAGTTGCCACAGCACGCTGAAATAATAAAACTATGGATATTGTTTTGGATTTTGATTGTTTTCAACTTGTGGAATGGTATTTGTAGAAAAATAAAAACCTTTTTGCATCAAAAGAATTTTATGATGTAATCAGTCCTTAACCAATTAACAATTTCTTTTTTCTACGATATTGCGTCGAAAAATAAGCACATTATTTATCAACATTTTTGTATTTAAATTGATTTTATAAACTCAAATCAACTGTCAAAACAGTTAAAAGTATTGATTTTATTAATTTTTGATAATTTTTATTTACAGGGAAAAAAGACCTAAAAACTGGTTTACCTAACCTTTGCCTGACTTAAAAGCTGGTTTACGCTTCTTTCGCTATCCCACATTAATTAGACTGCTAAAGCCATTTACTAGAAACATTACAAAGTAAAATATATGAAAAAGCAGGGAAAATCAGTGGATTGGCTCAGAAAAATTACCTGCCCGAGCGGCGTTCGGGCAAAACAGGGACGGGTAAAACTGTTAAGTGGTTAAAGAGAATTAAATTATTTTCGGAGCAAGTGAAGTTGAATAGTATTGTAATGATGCGAGACACACGTTGTCAAAAACATTGATCTGCATTATTTTGAAATTCATCATTATTGAGGTTTAACCCTCCAGCCGTTAGGCTTTCAGATTGCTACGTTTAACGAAATTGTCACGCTAAAAGAGAAGGTTATTCTTCAAGTTGTGAGATTTTAGACAAAAGGATTTCAACCCCCTTTTGTGGTCATTTTCGCGCCGTGGGGTGTCTATTAGACCTGTTATCGTTCAGCAGTGACAGATGACTTCTAACCCTCTTTCTTTGTGACAGAGTCCTTTGTTAGAAGACCCTTTTTTGAGTATTCTCAGAAAAGTTGGTCAAACTGTCCCTCCCCTGACCACAGACACTCCCTCTCATTATGTCGCCGCGTGACACCTGGGAGGGGAGAGAAAAACTTGTGGAAGGAAAATCTCAGGTCTGACACTTATATGGAACTTTTCTTTCCTAAGAAAGTTTCAGGTCTGCCGTTATGAAAGGGAAAAAGCTCACTCAGATATCTCGGGCCTGACGCTAGGAGGGTTAACTTCCATCTCTTTTAATCTGTAAGCATTTCAATTTTATATCTTCTGTAGAATCC
>BGPR01004741.1:74774-89004 GCA_013235015.1 Araneus ventricosus
TCTTCCACTTCGGAAACCGGTACAATGCAAGCTGTGCTATTTGGAATTCCTAATTGCATAACTGCATTCTTATGAATATCTATGAATTGATGTAAAAGAATCGAGTCGAAAAGTAAGGTGAATTTAAAATAAAATACTAATAATGATGACCTTTAAGGTTACACTCCGCCATTATTACTTCTTCCACTTCGGAAACCGTTACAATGCAAGCTATGCCATTTGGAATTCCTTATTGCATAACTGAATCCTTATGAATATCTCTAAATCTCTATCTCTGTCTTGTTTTAGAGATAAAGGGTAACAACAGAAGTTACAAAAAAAATTTGAAAATCGGAAAAGAGTCACGCGAGTAAAGTAGTCCTACGCCTTTAACATCAGCGGCTGTTTGAAAAAGACAGCATCCCGTCATTTTTATTTAAGTTCGCGAATTCCTTCTATATTAAAAAAATAATAATAAATTGTAAAAAAGTTTACTAAAATAAAGAGTTTATTTAGTACAGTTCTTTTTATTTCTTCGATTTATAAAGTTTCTGAAATTTTTGTTTTTAATTCTATAGATGATAGATGTATTAATTTTTTTGCAAATAATTATTGCCCTCGGGTGCGAGTGACAACACGTTTACAAATAAATGCAATAATCTAAATATGGATGTAAATAAGTGCAATAATTTGCGCACGGAATATTTGCATTCAATGGGATTGCAAATGCCTATATATAAAATATTGGACATTATGTCCCACTATAATGTATCATCTTTATACCGTGAAGAATACCAGTATGCTTTGAGAAGATTAAATTCTAGTTGACAGATTTCGTCTGCTAGTTAAACCAGGGTTTTAATTCGCTTGTAAAGATCACATGGCTAATTTCAACCAATCAGTCATCGTGTTGACATATGCAAGGATATACAGAAAGAGACACAGACATAAATTCAAATATTCTTTTCTTTCGTTCTGAAGGAGGTCTAGAACTTCGGAATCCATCAAAATCTCGAGATAATATTTTTTTGATGATTTCAATGTTCTCCCTCTATTTACTTCGTATACGAGTAATTAAATTAGGTAGGCCGTCTCTCAAAAAAGAATCAAATAAATCTCTTTAAAAAGTGGTATAAAAAGTTAATAGAAATTTATCTTTATACAGCTTTCTATATTTAAAGTACAAGTATTCGAATAATTTTACTTTCTTGCACATAAAATATGTGAAGAGAAGGTATTGTAAGCGTCTAAAATTTCGATGAATCTCCACGTTTTAGATATTCCTGGGTCAATAAAATCCATTTTTGCAATTGTCTTTCTTTGGATACAATAGCTCAAAAATCGAAAGATCTAGACCAATGAAGTATGATATGTGATTTTCAAACAGAAATGTAGATCTCTTTAATTTAACACCGTCACGCGGCGCTTACCACCGGTGGCTCGCACTTATATTCCACATCAGGCGGCGCGTACCACCGGTGGCTCGCACTGATATTCCACATCAGGCGGCGCGTACCACCGGTGGCTCGCACTGATATTCCACATCAGGCGGCGCGTACCACCGGTGGCTCGCACTTGAATGTTTCATCAGACGGTGTTTGCAACCAACAATTTAGTTCGTTTAGTAACTAGAAAAAATTTCCATATATTTGAAAATTAAAATAATTGAAATTTATCGTATATTAATTTAAAAAATAGGACTTTATTTCAACTTGATATTATAAAAATAACTTGTATAATAAATTCGATAATATAAACATAACAAATTCAATATTATAAACATATTTGTTTATTTTTCTATGCAATTTTCTAGAACATTTCAAATAAAGTGCCTGCAATAGTGGTAAAGAAATAAAGAGCAGCAATGTTTATCATTGCGGTAAAATTTCATTTTTCACTTTAGTTCGGCGCCGCCCGATAAAGCAAAGCGCTCTTTGAGTGGCCGCCCATGGGAGATAAACATGGATTGCAGAACCGACCGGCGTGAACGTGTTAATCTCGATAATAATGATGAGGCGGTCAGCTTGTTCTGTATGTCTATTTGCAAGTGAATGCGATAACTCAAAAATGCAGGGAGCTAGAGAGATGAACTTTAGTACGTGTTCTCGTCGCTAAAATTTTAGATCTGTGTGAAGTTTTGGATCAGATAGAATCTTGGGAAGATGTAGTGTTTCAAAATGCATAATAGATTTTCCTTCACTATGCACGGTTATTCAAAATGATGTACAGAATTTTAAAATAATATAATCAACTCATTTTTAATGGCACTTTTTCATTAGCCGGGCGCAAATGTCGCCAATTATGAACCAAACGCGAGCCAAGTCGCCAAGCGAAGCGATTTTCCGTTAGCCGGACGCAAATTTCGCCAAATGTGAACCAAACGCGAGCCAAGTCGCCAAGAGAATGGTTGTAAGAAATTTGGCGGAATTCTACATTATTTGGCGATTTTTCGCTGGCGCCCGACTAACTGAAAAGTGCCTTTTTAAACACACACTTATCAGAACGGGTTTAAAATGAAGGAAGACTCGGACATTTTCAAATTCCCCTCTGCCATAGCGCTACGAAAGTTGTGGTACAAGCGTTATAATTGAAAATTGCGCTTCAGCAAGAAACGGCGTTTTGAATCCTGCAATATGCCTAAGTGGATTTTAGTCGAATTTGCATCTTCCTTCTGGGACTTGAGAAAGACAATTCTTATTTCCCACCGCTATCACGGAAACAGAGTTTATGATGCGGAGTACCCCCCCCACACACACACACGCACATCTAATTAAGATTTGTTCTTTTAATTAAAACAGTCATTTAATAATTCGAATTTGAGTTTATAAACAGTAGATTTAATATATATGAACGAGCTTTGACGGATTTAAGCTAGAACTATTGATTTAAATAAAACATTTTACGATTTCACATTGTCAAACGTTACTGTTTTGTGGAAATTTGGAAAAAGAGGGATTCCTTAACCAGGTTCCGTGTTTTTCATTAAAGTTAGAGGTTGCAACTCTACAAGATGTTGATTAGAGTGAATTGGACCGATAAAATGAAAAATCTAGAGGAAGAATGCTGATGGTTTCGGATGGTAGTGACGCAACTTGAACGACCTGTAAACAAACACATGTAGTGCTCTCAAATTTGTAACACCAGAAAGGATGAAACGAGCTTGGCAAGAACTTTGACTACCGTCTGGATAGTGTCCGCTTCACTAGAGGAAGTCATATAGAACATTTAAAATGCAATGAAATGAAAATGTTTAAGTATTCGTTCATTTTACAAACATTCTGAGAAGTATAATTTTAAATATGAGTTCATTATAGTATTTTAAAATACCCTACATCATTTTGACTAACTTTTGTATTACGAAGCTAAACGCGCCATAGTGTGGAAGAGTACGAGAAAGTCGAGGGATAAGGATTCCGCTGTTTTAATGTAAGAAGTCATACAGAAAATTTGTAAGATGCTTAGAATGTGCAAATGCAGACGCTTAGAATGCAAAGATTCTACACACTTGACTACATCTCTTCCGCGTTCTTCTCTTTTTCAATTCCTACTATTAGTTCACACTCTCCCTATATATATCTTGTTCAAATTTTCAATCGTTAATAAAATCATTTTTATTCATCTATTCAAGTTCAAATACATTTTTAAACTTGTAGTGGATGACACTTAATGTTAATACAGTTTTTTCAAATATTAATTTATTAATTAAATTTAATTAATTAATTTTAGTTTTATATGGGAGAAAGCATATGTCGCCTTGAGTCGTTTGGTTCGAATTTTTCTCAATAGATGGAGCTAGGTTTGCCAGCTTCTAGACCTCATATCCTTTGCTTTCTGGTATGTTCACGAAGGCGTCGTTTCTTCATGTATTTTTGTCAGAGAGTAATGTTGATTACTTTCTTTATTCTCTCTACTGGATATGTTAAAAAAAGACTTTATGAAGTTTTTTTTTCTTCAATTCCTACTATTAGTTCGCACTCTCCCTATATATATTTATTTATATATCTTGTTCAAATTTTCAATCGTTAATAAAATACTTTTTATTCATCCACTCAAGTTCAAATACATTTTTTAAAACTTGTAGTGGATGACACTTGATATTAATGCAGTTTTTTCAAATATTAATTCATTAATTAAATTTAATTAATTAATTTTAGTTTTATATGGGAGAAAAAAATTTATCTTATATAAGATATTTAGCAGGATATAAATTTAGGAATAAATACCGTCAGTGACGAAGCGTGTAGATCGCTGACCTAAGTAGGAATTGACTTTAAAAATTTTTTTTATATTACTTGTTTAAATAGAAATCAAAAACTAAAGTAGACATCCTAAATCAAAGTTATTGTTCAGTTTTCACAAGAAAAAGCTCCACAGAGCCATCACCACCTTGATACTCAGTTTGGACAGACAGCGTAAGTCTATGAACCCCCGTTTACACCCCTTTCTTGGAAAATCGTCAACCCTCTTCTTATACACCTGCCGTTGTTTTTCGAACTCTGACTGTTATGACGCCAGACATTCTGACTTTTTTTGGTTCGAACTTTGCGGGCTTTTATTCTATTCTTTTAAACCTGCTATTCATCATAAATATTATCAATATCTATTGAAAAATTATTCTAAACCTTCAAAGATATTGCTTAGAAACGGATTCGGAAACCCTCAGCGCTTTTGCGTATGCGCCAGGCGGAGTTATTTTCATCAAAATAGGGGGAAAGTGAAGAATGGAAAAACATTTTACTGAGCGTGATCTAACAAAGAACTCCGGAAATGCGCTCATATGACTCATTGCCTGACACCCCTTTCCGGTGTAAAATCGTCCAAAAGTGATAGTCTCGGAATCCGTTGCTGAACAGTAAAGTGCTGTTTTAAATAAGTGTAAAAAATGACCATGAATTAAAGTATCTAAAACTCATCCAGTGGATTTATTTGACGTGCATCTCTTTTGGATTATTAAGTCTTTTTTCACAGTGAGTGTCACTATCCAATCTACCATCGGGTGCGTACAAACTTTAAGTCAAGTAATCTATTCTTTATACTATTCTACAGTTATCAATCATTGATTTAAGATATCCGACTGTGTTCGGAGACCTGTGTTTTTTGAAAAATAACTTATATATATATTTTAATGTTATTTTTCACCTGCATATGCTTTAAAACTATGAAAATATTGTAAATTTAGGCTATCAAAATAATATTTTTTTAAAAAAACTGAGAAATTTGAAGAAAAATGACTAAAATATTTGCGTTACGCTAAGAGCCATAGACAAAATCATATTCTAAATATACATAAATCCTTATAGAAGTGCATTTTTATGACAGTTATCTGTGTTCCTCTCTACAATATTTTTTGTACTTCAAAACAGTTTTGAGGTATAACTGAACATAGTTAATAAACTGGTAACTTTTCATAAAAAAATGCTTTTCGTTTATATTTAAGCACTTAAAAATAATACTTGATTTTAAAATTGACCTTAGTATTCAGAGGACAACATCAAGCATGTTATAGAAAACGATCTCAGAAAATTCCATATCAATACTTGAATAACTTTTTGAGAAATCACTGTTACGGTCGACAGTTTTCCTCAAAAATATCATTTCTCAGAAAATAATAGAAATTTAAATTAAAAGAAAATAAATTAAAATGGCGTGTGGTTTCTGATGAGTGAGCAATTTTAGTTCCTTTTCATTTTGAATAATTTCTTAACAAATTGTTCTAAGTATTGGTAAACTTTTGGCTTTTCTATAGTTCTTGTTGTACTTTTAAAAAAAATTCTGTTGAAGCAATTACTTTTTGCTGCTGCGTTTGCACGCAAAAACGTCTATTGTTTTCATTACTTTTCATTTTATCATTGTTTTTCTTTTAATTTATTTTCTTTTAATTTAAATTTCTATTATTTGTTTTTGTATTTCATTAGATTTGGCTGCATACGCGCCTTTCTATTTAATGCAAAATATGTTATTGTTTTTTTATTTTATTTTAATTAAAATTTAATTAATTAATTTTGCTAAATTTTAAGAATTATAACTATTATTTCTCAGAAAACACATTTAAAGTTTTCATGCAACATAAAATAATGCTTACAGTTCGGTAATAAAACAGCTGTAACTCCATTTGTAATTCACGTAGAGTAAAAAGTGAGACAGTTTTAGAAAGCTGGTTAAACAGGCTACAAAAGTAAGTCATAAATTCTTTTTGATAATTTCATTGAAAACGACGATTTTAAGCCAGTCAGATACCTTAGGTAATAATTAAATCAGGGTAACAAGCCTTGTGTTGGAAATATTTCAGTCTTTTGATACTCAAATAACACTGAGATCCTTATTGACACTGAAGATTAATTTTAGCACATTTTTTTAGACTAATCAGTAAATGTAGCTACATGAAAACGCAATTTCAAGCTCCAGCCAACTTTCGAGCCCCCAAAGGGTCAACCATAATGAGCTGAATCGATTCCAGCCGCAAACAGACATCAACTGCTGCAGTAATTACGCCAAATCCGACTCCCAACAGCCTTCATTTGCAGTTTCAAATTCAATTATTGGCCAGATATTTACTGTGTCTTAACATCTCGTTTCGACCGCCTGCTTAAATACTCAAGGAAAAGTAATTAAAGCTGAAAAATTCATGGTTGAAAATCAAAAAGCATTTTTTTAACATCCTAAAAAGATTTAAAAAAAAATACAATTGCTTCTCTCAATTTTGAATTTTGTATGAAGAAGACACAGGCTGACTTAAAATAAAATAAAATAAAATAAAATAATAATGGCATTCTATTTTATTATTTTTTTCTACTTTACAGTCTTTCACTTTTATTCTTTTTTCACCAATCTTTTCAGTTGAGCCCTGAAAATTAAATAATTAAAGTTTTTTTCACATCGTGCTCTGATCTGCACTTTTCATAAAAGCGAAGTCATCTGCAATCTTTTAATTAAAGGTGTAATTTATTGAGAACAAGTCGTGCTTCAAATTTTCTGAGGAATTACCGAGAAGTCGCGGGATTTCTAAAAATAAAACAAAATAAAAATGTCTTTTTCACTTATTAATTACAGCCAGCCGCAATCATTTTCTTATTCGTTGAATCCTCTCCATTTGTTATGCGCAATTAAATTTCTTATGAATTTTAATCAAATTCTTGTGAGCGTGATTTTATCAGAAGACAAGGAAAAAATGTCTTTTTTTAGTCATAAATTGTGGGAAAAAAGGGCCTCGAGAAGATATTTCGTTCTGCGGGGTTGTCTTGTGACAACCCAGGAATGTTTCTTCCGATCGCTGAAAGAGTGGCTTGGAATGTTTTAGGGAGTTTCATTCATATGGGACAGGTATTCGTTATTAACGGGAGTTTCAACATTTTTATCATTTCTTTTATATAGTGAAATTCTATTTCTTTTATATTTCATTTATTTATCATTTCTTTTATATAATGAAATTCTTTTCTTTTATATAATGAAATTCTATTCTTTTATATAATGAATATCTATTTATACAGGGTTCCCACATAAATAAGGGCCACCCCCCTTAACTTCAGAACGACGACAGATTTAGTTATGAAAGTAGCATCTAGGTAGTAAAACGTCTATGCGCTATGCGATGAGGTGACTAATAGCGCCACCTGGTGGAAAACTTCGGAGTTAGAGTTCCTATCTCGAAATCGATACAAAACAGTGGGAAAATGCCAATTACAAAATTGTAAAACGTTATCAATTCAATACAAAAGGGCACCTTGTTCATTAATAAGAAGAAAAGAACGCTTAAAATGCACATTTGTTTGTTCGCATTTTCCAAAATTGCACAAAGATTATCTTCAGTCACATAGAGCTACTAAAGTCTCATAGAGTTACTTCAATCACATAGAGCTACTTTAGTCTCATAGAGTTACTTCAGTCACGTAGAGGTACTTTAGTCTCACAGAGTTACTTCAGTCACATAGAGCTGCTTTAGTCTCACAGAGTTACTTCAGTCACATAGAGCTTTTTTAGTCTCATAGAGTTACTTCAATCACATAGTTACTTCAATCACATAGTTACTTCAATCACATAGAGTTATTTCAGTCACATAGAGTTACTTCAGTCACATAGAGTTACTTCAGTCACATAGAGCTACTTTAGTCACAGAAAGTCACAGTTGAGTAAGGTAAGTAAGTCTACGCCCCTAAATCCCAGCGGCCTTCTCGCAGAGACAGCCTCCCGTCGAATTTTTTCGCCTCCTCATAGTATTTGACTTTAAAAGTGGCATAACCGCATTAACATTTTGTCGCCAAGGCAAGTGGAGTAGCAAACGTAAGTTGCACCCGGAAAAAGATTACTTTTTATCCAGTTGTCAACAATGTCTTACCAAGCGTAAATTGCTCTGGAATATGGTATTATTTTTACGCATCCGCATCACAATTTGCATTAAAAGTGACACACAAGCAAAGAAAAATGGCATGCATATAAGTTTTGATTCCGTGGTATTTCTTAAAATTGTTGCTAGGGGCATCTTGCCCCCCGATCGCTACGCCACTGGTGAAGGCTTAGTGGTAATAGACCGGTTTCGGAACTGGAGGATTTCAGAATCGAAACCCGATTCCACTAAAGAAACGCAGTCTATGTAGGCTTTGGGAAGACTAAATCTATCTATTGCGGTCAATTTGATAAATCAGTCAGTATTAATAATAACTTCATAAAAAATCCGGTTATCAAATATAATAACGACTTACAGATTCGGTTATTATATATAATAACCGATTTCTGACATTGACAGTAATAGACATACTCATTCGTAATAAGACTTAATTTAATGAGAGTGAAAATGAATTATTTTTATCTCAAGAGCCGATATACACCACACATATAATAAAAAAATCCTCTCTTATTATAAACCTTCAACAAATGTATGATTCACGACTGATTAGGAAGTTTAAAAATAACTTTTCCCTCCAAAATTAGTTCGTAAACAAAATACACGGAAAGTTTTCAAAATTAATGAAGATATTCGCAGTCATTTTTTAATATTTATCAAGAGAAATGTCGGTTACAATGCTGCATTTACTTAATGAGAATTATTTCAAAAAATATCCGAACAATATAAACCATAGAGAAACGGTTTATTATTTTTACTCTACACCAGTAGGATCAGAATTCCGTTATTAATTCTGTTTTGAAAAAAAATTCCTTTTGATGAAGTACAGTTTGCGTTTACCTGATTTAACTTCTCCTAAATCTTTGTCATTGAAATGTTTCTCTAAGATATATTTTTAACATTAAGGGCATTATATTTTTAACATAAGAGGAAATATATAATTCCTCCTAAGTTTAAATAATGTATTCTGTAAGTTTAAATAGTACGTGATAGTAAGCTTGGTAATGGAACTATAATTCGAATACTTTACAATATAATTTGGTACTCTACAGTCGGTAGATGGAATTATAATCCCAAAATCGCATATCTCATGGCTTGCGTACTAAAAAAATACTTGAAAAATGTCTTATTTTTCATGAAACACAACTATTTTTAATAATTTAAATAAATTCACTCACCAGATCACTAATTTTATCACGTGAATAGGGTATAAACACAAATGTTCAATTTGGAAGGTGCAAAAACAGGTTATATATGCAGCGATACACGCAAAGTGGAAAATATTTGTTTTATAGTGAAAAGTAATTAATACAAGTGATAATATTTTTCCTTGAGTGTATCATATATGTTCAATGTTCAAATATTTTTTTCATGTTTCAAGAATTTACAGATAGAGGAACAGTTTCTTTGTGCAATATATTTGTTACGAGGGCATATTGTTTTTACCAAAGCAAATATAATCCAAACTAAGGTTCAGATGATAACCAACCTTAAAACTCCTACAAAATGCTTCACCAATGACACCAGCTTTAGATTCTTGAAGATACTATAAGGCAGGAAAACAGTTATATCAAACCTTAGAAGACGCTAAAGCCGACTGCTGTAAAAAATCTCAATTTATCTATTCAAACCATAAAAAAATTTCGTTTCGGATAGTACGCATTCGTTTAAGGTATCCGACTGTGTTCGGAGACATTTTTTTGAAAAATAACTTATATATATATTTTAATGTTATTTTTCAAATGCATATGTTTTAAAACTATGAAAATATTATAAAATTAGGCTTTCAAAATAACATATTTTTAAAAAAACTGAGAAATTTGAAGAAAAATGACTAAAATATTTGCCTTACTCTAACAGCCATAGACAAAATCATATTCTAAATATACATAAATCCTTGCAGGAGTACATTTTTATGACCGTTATCTGTGTTACGCTCTAAAATCTTTCTTGTACTTCAAATTGTTTTGAGATAAAGCTGAACATAGTTAATAAACTGGTAATTTTTCATAAAAAATGATTTTCGTTTATATGTAAGCACTTAAAAATAATACTTGATTTTAAAATTGACCTTAGTTTTTAGAGGAAAACATCAAGCATATTACAAAAACAATCTCAGAAAATTTCATATCAATACTTGAATAGCCTTTTGAGAAATCATTGTTACGGTCGACAGTTTTCCTCAAAAATATCATTTCTCAGAAAACACATTTAAAGTTTTCATGCAACATAAAATAATGCTTACAGTTCGGTAATAAAACAGCTGTAACTCCATTTGTAATTCCCGTAGAGTGAAAGTGAGACAGTTTTAGAAAGCTGATTAAACAGGCTACAAAATTAAGTCATAATGGTTTGATAATTTCATCAAAAACGACGATTTTAAACCAGTCGGATATCTTAAACTTCATGGCATTTTCATTTTTAAAAAATCATTTCAGACATGGATTTTTACCCATGTATTTTTGGTGCCAAATGCCTTCCAAAGCAAACATTACGAACCAGAGTTGAATCCAGAGGGAGGTGCTATGGAGATACAGCCTCCCCCAGAGTTAAGAACTTTGGTTTAATTTTTTTCAAATTACTACAACTTTTTTCTTAAATTTTTTAAAAAATAAGACGTGGCAACATTGCTTCCTGGCTTCACAGACTTGAAAGATTTTCTCACTTTTGTAGTCACCCCACTCGTACTTCTAGTGGTAACGCGGTCGAAAAGATTTTTTTGCCTAGTTATATTTCATTGTGTTGTTATCAAATTATCAAAAATATTGCAGTACCCTTTGTGATTCTTATTATCAAGTGAGTAAATTTAAAGCGACGATACCAATATCCTAGATTCGCCATTACTACGAACCCAAGAACTTTAAGTAGGAAAAAAAAGTGAAAATACTTACATGTCCAAACATTTCGGGTGTTTCAACTTTTGGCTAGGAATTCAGCAACTAGGAAAGGAGAGTGAATCTTTCTGCTGCCACCTTCAAAAAATCGCTTGACAGCCCCGCCCTCACGTTCTGTGACCCCTGTCAAATCGCGATAAAGTCCCTCTCAGGGTGTGGTTCAGATTAGACATCACACTGGAGTTCGATGATGTGAAGTGCGCCAACCTCATTTTTATTTCTTAAATAATTAATTTCAAAGAAAACAGCCTCTAAATATAGCCTTAAGGCCTGTAAAAATAAAAATAACCCTCTTTTCTTCTGTGCCACCTGTTGTTGATGAGGATTCTAATTAATCTCCCCCTTTGTTCATTAATAAATAGTTCCGGCGCTATCACTTTAAAAAAATCTAGTTATTAATCACAAAGTTTTAAGATTGATGAGGCTGATGATGATGAGGTGTTTAAGCAGGGAAAATGTTTAGATTGACAGTACAATGATTAAGCGAATCCAGCAAGCGGTTGAATTGCAGACAGTAGCCTTGGAATTTTGATTCTTAAATATCGATTACGGGTTCAGCATAAACAGTTGAAGTGAAATAGGAAAATGTTACCGAATTTGCACCACTAGGATATTTCTAAATGTACAATGATCGAGAAGTAATTTTAATGAAAAACAAATAGCAGTTTATTTATCTTCAAAAAATGCAATTCATATTTTATGAAATATAATTTAAATTAAAGTATTCGACTGTGTTAGGAGACATTTTTTTGAAAAATAACTTATATATATATTTTAACGTTATTTTTCAACTACATATGTTTTAACACTATGAAAATATTGTAAAATTAGGCTTTCAAAATGATATTTTTTAAAAATACTGAGAAATTTGAAGAAAAATGACTAAAATATTTGCCTTACGCTAACAGCCATAGACAAAATCATATTCTAAATAGACATAAATCCTTGTAGGAGTACATTTTTATGACAGTTATCTGTGTTACGCTCTAAAATATTTCTCGTACTTCAAAATAGTTTTGAGATATAGCCGAACATAGTTACTAAACTGGTAATTTTTCATAAAAAATGCTTTTCGTTTATATTTAAGCTCTTAAAAATAATACTTGATTTTAAAATTGACCTTAGTTTTTAGAGAAAAAAATTACGCATACTACGGGAAACAATCTCAGAAAATTTCAAATCAATATTTGAATAACTTTTTGAGAAATCATTGTTACGGTCGACAGTTTTCCTCAAAAATATCATTTTTCAGAAAACACATTTAAAGTTTTCATGCAACATAAAATAACGCTTACAGTTCGGTAATAAAACAGCTGTAACTCCATTTGTAATTCACGTAGGGTAAAAAGTGAGGCAGTTTTAGAAAGCTGGTTAAACAGGCTACAAAATTAAGTCATAAAAGTTTTTTGATGATTTCATCGAAAACGACGATTTTCAACCAATAGGATACCTTAAGATAAACAGCCTAAAATAGTGCGTCTTCGATTCAATTAAGAAAACGGATTGCCCAGATTGAACCTGATTTCCGAAATTCGACCAGCAATCTTTTAAAGCAAAAATATTTTTTGATTCTCAAATTCACACTAGCACATATGTATGAAGCAAAGTATAACATTTTATGCATTATCATTCTTCCTTTGCTTTCTCACACTAATGCAAAATTATATTTCAGCAACGGAATCCGAGACTACCACTTGTGGACGATTTTACAACAGGAAAGGGGTATCAGACAATGAGTCATACGAGTGCATTTCCGGAGTTCTTTGTTAGATCACGATCAGTAAAATGTAATCATCACCCTCCCATTCTTCACTATCCCCCTATTTTGATGAAAATAACTCTGTCCGGCGCATGCGCAAAAGCGCGGAGGGTTTCCGAATCCGTTGCTATGCAATACATAAGCACAGTTTGTTAGTATTTTGAAACAACATTTCATATTCCCTATGAAGAATTTCAAGAAAATATCACTCAGGAAGAGGTGAACATTTGTTACATACGGAAGGAATAAGAGTTTACGAGCAAACTATTCGGCACTTATCATTTTAAATACAATTTCTTGATCATGATTTCAAATGTACATATTTTTATACATTTCCATAAATTAATGCTCACTGAAATAATTTTGTTTTTATTTCAATCATATCAAATAGGTTCACACACCATTTACAAATTGCCCGAGAGATATTTCCGGATAGACCTCGTAGTTTTGAACCGTGGTCAAACGATGATGTCGCAACATTAAAGCACTTCCTGCATTGTTTTGGGCAAACAGTTCCATCTCAAAACGTGTATTGTGAGGTTGTTTCTCCTGCTTAGTTGTGTTCAAGGGTAATACATTTGAAAGAATTAAAAGAACCGTTTATTATATTACACACTTGGTACAAAAATTGTAGTGATTTACATGTGGGAATACTGATTTCACTTTCGCACTATTTTGGTGTGCTCACACAAGATATAAAGCATGATCTCAAGGGGCACACATACCCCTAATTGAGTAACTGCGTTATAAACAGTTAAATATAGCCAAATGTATGAAAGAAATTATTCCTTTTTCTTGAAATTCAGTTTAATGAGTGTCTTTTCATATCTTCCCGAAGATAGTATGTGTATTTCTTAAATTAAGATTTCTTTATCATCATAGAGTCTGCCCACTTCATTTCTTAAGACACGTAAAATATAAATTTCCCGAACTAGTGCTGTAGAAATCCAACAAATTGCATTGACCAGCGTGTCAAGTGACTGCATGACGAAATTTAAGGGGACTCGGCATCTAAAATGAATGATAATATAGTTTTATTTTATTGACACATTTCGTTACTCTTATCCTTCTACTCATGGTATCAAAATTTCAAATTTTCCCTTTTAATATTTCAGAAGTTTTATAAATTTTTATTTACGATGAAAAATGAAATTCATTCGCAAATGTTAACTTTATAAATGGGTGTCGGATTTTATATCAATTTCATGTTTTCAAAATATTAATTCTTTTTTACTTTTTAAGATAGAGGTATCAAATTTT
>BGPR01004741.1:90909-106065 GCA_013235015.1 Araneus ventricosus
TTATTATGGGAATGAAATATTTCTGTGAACATTTTACGAAACTGTACGCCTATAATTGACGAACAATGTGAAATCAGTCAAAAGAATTCACAGACTTAATCCATTACGTAAGTTGGACAAAAAATGTAACATTGTAATTCTATTATTTTAACTAACGGGGCAAAGTTCAAGGATCTTTTTCAAAGGAACAGTGAAAGATTATTATTAGGGGAATGAAATATTTCTGTGAACATTTTACGAAACTGTACGCCTATAATTCCCAAATAATGTGAAATCAGTCAAAGAACTCACAGACTTAATCCATTACGCAAGTTGGGCAAAATGCATTTGGTGATTAACTTTAATACTTGATTGTTGAAAATAAAGTTCTGCGAATGTCTGATCCAGGGATAAAGAGGGAATTTCGCATGTATTGGACTCTTATTCTACGAGTTATCGTCGCGCTATCGGTTGTAAATAATGTCTGAGTAAAGAAAAATTCGCTTTTATTAGTATCCATTTCAGAGGTAGCAGATGGTGTCAAACGTGGAGAGGGAATATCTTAATTAAAGCCATTCTAATTAGCGTCTTATGACGGGTAACGAGAGAGAATGCAAGGGGGGAGCTTTCCCGATGGAGGTTGTTTTTGATTTCCATAAGCTAATCACGTGCCAGGAAATTAGCTTCCCTTCCGACTCTTGGAATGTGTTCCCCTGAAAAGCCGGATCAGAAAACTCGAAAGAAACCATTGTTACTTCTTCGCGCTGTTAACGCGAAACTGTTCTGGCTGAATAACTTTTACACATCAAGAAAATGTGGGATTGGGTGAAAGTCTCGGAGAAAGCATCGATGGTGATGTCTATCGATATGCTAATGTCCTGTTACATTCCGCAATGATTGGGAGTCTAATTACTTCTTAAAAAGTGAAATGCAGAATCTTGATACTAAAATGACCAAATATATAGAAATTCAGTACGAGAAACTCAAAATATTACCAGAAGGGACTCTGCATGTATTTTATTAATAAAATAAATTAAATGCATCCAGCAATGTATATTAAAATATTTTTAATCCTTTAGTTTCAAAGATATTGAAAAAGGAGTAACATACACAGTAGAGTCTCCCAACAACGAAGTCTCTCTACAACGAATTTCTCCCTATACCGAAATTTTTAATCGGAATGTTAAATAACATTCAAAATATTTTCCATATAACGAAGTGGTTGTCTCCCTATAACGAATTTTTTCAGAGGTTTATCTTTTCGATTTTTGTCATTTTTGAAGAAAGTTGATAATTTCTGTGCAACAAATTCGCTCACACGTGCCTGTTTCTGGAACCACTCACTTTTAAAATGTGAAAATTTTTCTGAAAATTTAACATCACGAAATGGAAAGAAATGTAAAATAACGGAATTTTTCAAGTAAAATAAACGTAAGTACGTACTTGTACAAATTATTCTCTAAATTGGTGAATTGTCTTAACTTTTCAGCATTTTATTCATACAATAAAAATTAGTATAATTTTAACAAATTTATAATATATATTACTTTATTTTTAATTGAAAATCATAATTAAATACATTTGAACTTATCGCACCTATTGAAAAGTTTGGAACATTTACTTAAATAACTGCAAAAATCTCTAATCTCCGTATAACGAAATTTTCTCTATAACGAATTTTTTAATTGGAACCAAGCGATTTCGTTATAGGGAGACTCCACTGTACTGTATAATAATTTTCTGCTTGAGCTGAGATGGATATTTTAATAATTTGCATCTGATACGTTAGTGCTTCGATTTAAATCCACCGATAATTCTAACAGAATATTAAGGAGACACATTATCTTCTGAATTTTTTTTATTTGAAGTATTATTGAAAAAGTTTTCATACTATTAAAACTTAACAGTCATATAAAATCACCTTAAAGAGAAACAAAACCTTTTTTATCAGCTTGTTAACTTGAAATATAAATTTTTAAAATTCCCTACTACTTTTTCAAATATGAATACTTTCATACTTTTATATATAGTTTTTACTTGTGGAATTTATGTATGTTTGTTTATCGCTTTTCAGAATAATTTTGAATGATATCTATACTTATAAAAGGCAATGTTCATGTGAGTGTGTGCGATGTCTAGACGAATCTATCGCACTTACAGCCTTGAAATTTGGCACATAGGTAGTATTAATGGTGACTCAATGCACTTCGAAGCCGGAATTTCAAAATTTAATCTAGAAAAATTTTTATTTAATATTTTGTGTTGTTTTCGTTGATTTTTCGGACTAATTTCTCAATAGAATGGTTGCCGATAATTGTAAGAAAAAGATAGATACACCATCAAACAGAGCACACGATTTCCTTTCTAATGATGTTAGTTTTGATTTTCTAACGTAATTTAATGAATTTTGAGAAATTTTTAAAAAATAGTTGGTTAACCCTAAAAAACTTGTATTTAATTTCAATTTCTTGCCTCCGCAGTTCTAATTTTGTTATCAATTTAAAATTTCATTCGGTTTTCATTCTTTAATATTTTACCTGGTTTATAGGAATCAATCTTTTAAATCCTAAACATTTTTTTTTCTAAAATATCGATTTATTTGGTACTCTGTACTGTTTTCCTACAGTTCAAATGTTATTATATCGAAGAAAAATAAGCGGGAGAATCAATAATTTGTATCTTTCGTTTTGATTTTTTTTCATAACTTTTTCATGTCATTGTGGGCGGTTTTTTTCATTTTGTTGAAGTCCTGATTCCACGTCAACGCCGTACGTGTACTGCTAGTACTAATTATAATGAAATATTTAATTTTCAGAAATGCAACATTACATTTTTTCTAGTAATGCTAAAACAGCTGTATCTCAAAAAGAATGTTTTCAGAATCGCATAGATGAGTCCAATTAATAATGTAGATCTGCAGAAATCTTTTTAAAGTAACAATTTGGCGTTCAGTAATCTATGAACTGAATCTAACTTATTGAGGAGAAAAAACCTCAGCCATATTTCATCTACATTATTCATAAAACTTAAATTTGTCTAAAGGTTTGTATTAATTGCTTTCTTATTTTAATTCTAAAGGTCTGTTACTTTTAATTAGCAGAGCATATGCTGAATTTGCATGTTTCCTTCTTGAAATATCTACTCTAACCTTCATTTCATATCCATAACAAATAAAATAAAATTCAACTTTTTTATTTAGTAAAAATCATACCCTAACTAACAACAAAATTAAAACAACAAATGTAGAATTCCACGAATCAACATTCCAGAATTATGCTAATAAGTCGAAGCATCAGCTTTAATATCGTAAACACTTTTAGATGTTGCAGTTTTCGCTACCAAATATTTTTTATTCTTATGCAACTTCAACTTCAAAGTAACATAAATATCTGATTTCCAAATCAACTTATATCTTTCAAACTCTTCTTTTTTTTCGTCTCAAAATTTACAAGGATTTTGAAGTTTCTACTTGCGTGTAAAAGTTTAGTTGTTTATACTGTATATCATAAAAACTCGCAACTCAAGTTGAGAGTCGAAACCTCTGTTTCTTTGATAAAATAACTCTTTTTTTATGTTAAAGCCTGCTATTTTTTTATGTTTATATATTTCTGTCTCGAAACACAGCAAACAATTTCAGTTTTATGTTATGTTTTCATTTTATTACTCCTGGCTTCCCTTGATTTGCAGGAAACAACTTGTAAAATATCTGAACCATAAACTACTCATATAATGAAATTTATGGCTTAGAAAACAACGTTCTGGGGATATAAAACAGTACAAATAATAAAATTTAGATAAATACAATATGAGCATTTGTAATAATGAAATAAATTCCAGAAATATCGATAGCAAATTTTTGTTCTTAAATAGTTTGCGTAGTTTGTGTATAAGCAGATCATTATATTATGTAAGCCGCCTTAAAGCAACGATATTTTAAATTTTATAATCAGTATTAGTTAGATTTTTATTTAAAAGGGACTATGATCTCTATTGGTTCAAAATAGTTAGACAAACAGTATATCTTTCGTGTACATAAATTTTTATACCCAAGAAAATTTGACAAATAAAGAAGAAGACAAGAAGTTGGACAAATAAAATTAAAGCAATTCTATGAGCGTAAATCATTAAGTAAGTCACAAAAGATAAGAAAAAAAGCTTAGCATTATAATCACTTGGAAACAATTTTATTTTTCACCATAATCTCCACCAATGTTGATACACTTATCCCATAGTTTTATCAGCGCCCCAATTCCAGCTGCATAAAATTCTTTGGGTTACTGTCTCATCCACAGTAAGAGTTCGTGTTGAACGTCGTCATCAGATGAAAATCGCTTGGGGCTAAGTCTGGTTGCTGTAGCACTGACCAACCAGATTTACCCCCAAGCGATTTTCATCTGCTCTGGTCCACTAAAACAACATCTTGGAGGCAAACACTTGCAGATGATGACGACGTTCAACACGAAGTCCTACTGCGGATGAGACGGCAACCCAAAGAATTTTATGCAGCTGGAATTTGGGCGCTGATAAAACGATGGGATAAGTGCGTCAACATTGGTGAGATTAAGTAGAAAAAAATAAAAGTTGTTTCCCATGATTATCATGGTAAATTATTTTTTCTTATCTTATGCACTTACTTAATTACTACCATCGTAAATAAGTTTGCAATGTGCCAAAAAATGGCAAAAGCAATTCTATTCCAATAACTTTTCAAATCATTCTGATTGTAATTTAAATATGCCATATGTCGAAATCAAAGTTATTCCAGTAATTGTTAAAACCATTTTTAATTCATATAATCTTTCCATCATAGTAATTTAGGATGGAATTTGCATCATATTCTTCACTTATCTCGACTGTAATCAGATCCACATAGTTAATTAAAACAAGAGAGCACTGATGAAAATCCCCATAAATAGTACAATTGGGTCTTTTAGGTAATAACTTACTTCTTAAACGAGGATGCTTTTTTGTAATAAACGACAGATAGCAGTTATTTGTAAATAACTAGATATGACACTTATTAAAGTACTGAAGACAGTTTTGATGAATTAAACTAACGAATTAAATTCCATTCAACAACAAAACTGAATAGAAATTAATATACGAATCATAACAACTGGGGGGTATAATTTGATAAAATTTCAAATATGAAAGTGAGATGGGATTTTTAATGTTTAACTGTTTGCTGCAACATTTCTTTATTTTTCAGTAATAGTGGCTTAAATCTATATAATAGAATGAGAAAAATAGTGAAGACTAGAAAAATAGTTTTACAAGTTAAGTTTGAACTTAAATTTAAAATTAAGGTTATTTAATAAAATTGTATTGCCGTTTAGTTGTAACATAAATTATTTTATTTCAGAATTATAATTAATTTTTTTATTAATTACTTGCAAAATTATTATAAATTGTATTTAAACGGACAAAACTGCAATTGACTGAGTAGTGTAGGAAACTAAAAAAAAATCAAAATGCTGTTGCAATTTGTAGATCTTTGATTAAGATGTTGCTATAGAAATTATGAAGATGGAGTCAAACTTTACCATGATTTAATGATTTCTTTTTATAAAATACGATTTTTTTATTTGCAATTTAGAAATTTTCGCGTCGGTATCCTATATCTGCAAGTATAAACGAATGCAGAACGGTGATACTCATAAATATCTTTACACTACTTTCTAAATTCTTTCAAATGTACCAGAAATGTATAGAGAGAGCTAATTGTACCATTATTTAAATGCATTTATACCAAAATGCTTAAAACTTCCCTTAATAAAATCGAAAAGTTAACATAGTTTAATTATCAAATGCACTTCAAAAATTTTATTACATTGCTTTTAAACTTTTGTTGGGATAATAATTTTTTGAAACATACTAATGTTTAAATAATTCCAACTTCTTTTCTAACTAACGTAGAATAAAACTGAAAATATTCAAACTGAATTTTTTGCTGAAACCATATACAATTTTCTATAAATATGTCACTCTAGAGAGGACATTTATCTTTTAGAATATAAAATCAATATTAGAATTATCTTATATATAATATATAGAGATCTTATATATAATATATAGAGATCTTATATATAATATATAGAGATCTTATATATAATATATAGAGATCTTATATATAATATAAACTAATGGTATAAAGATACTTTTAAATCAATCTCATTAGCATTTTTATGTTTGTGTTTGGTTTTCCTTTTTCTTTTAAAATAATGCTTTTCAGATGGTACTGATCTCCTTTGTCTTTTGTTGGGAAATTTCGGGCTTAGAGAAGCTATATTTGGCATAAGGTAAACTTCTTACAGAAAAATTTCTCAATATTTTGAATCCATTTCGAATATAGTCCTTAGCCCTTGATAAAATGGGCTAGAATGGATTCCTTGTTTGTTTAATTCGATTATCTCGGAGTATTTCTTAGTTCTTTGCTTTCTTTGAATGATTTCGATACGAATGGTATTAAAATGATTCTAAGTAAATACAATTTAAATCTTGGGAAGAAATAAGCGTTTCTGTCAATTTCGTTAAATGAAGCAGAAATTTTTGTTGTTGAATGTAAATAGTATTTATAGAAAGCAGAATGAATCTGGAAAATCAATCTGTTGTTTCTTCAGTGATTTTTAAAAAATATTCTTAATGCCCTATTCGGTTTTACGACGATTCGTTCGTTTCATTATTTAATTTTTAGGAGCTTGTACATTTTATGACTTAAATGAGCATTAGTTACTGAAAAATTTGGTTGAAATCTAGAAGTTCGTACACACTCTTAAAACGCTGCCAAATCGCCAAAGCAAGACGTTGACCGCTGCGTATCATTGGAGCCAAGTCGCCAAAGCTATAGGAAGGTATTACCTGTATTAGCTTTGGCGACTTGGCGCCATTTTAAGAGTGTGTACCAACTTCTAGATTTTAACCAAAAATTTAATACACGTACTCTTTTTTCAGTTTATCAGACGTCTGTAGTAAATCACCTCATAAAATAAACATTAGAATAAAGATCTTCGGAAAATAAAAGTAGCTGATGAACAAAAAAATTATATCTATCATCACGACTTTTCTTTTTTGATATCTCACTCTAATTAAAATTTGATGAAGTTAGTAGGTTATATTTAAGCTAGATAAAATAGAATTTTCGAGTATCTGTTTGAAAAGATTACTTCTTTTTAAACAAAAATTTGACAAAAGTTTCGTGACTGGTTTCAGAGGAAACAAAATGGTTCTATTTTTTAAGGGACAGTTATTTTCAACAGTTCGATGTCTATTTTACCTACTACTACCTTAGAATACTCATAGCCAAAATAAAATAAAAGAATGCTTTAACGTAAGCATTTTAAATGACATTATAATTAATTACATTTTAAAGCTACAGTAGAATGCTCATAGCCAAAATAAAATAAAAGAATGCTTTGACGTAAGCATTTTAAATGGCATTAGAATGAATTACATTTTAAAGCTACATTAGAATACTCATAGCCAAAATAAAATAAAAGAATGCTTTAACGTAAGCATTTTAAATTACATTAGAATTAATTACATTTTAAAGCTACATTAGAATACTCATAGCCAAAATAAAATAAAAGAATGATTAACGTAAAAATTTTAAACCAAATTTAGTATAAACAGTTTCTGCTATTTTATTTCTGACCTTTTAAAGATACTGCTGAACTGACCATCCTTAGCAGGGAATGAATATATCTCGAAATGGAATAACTTTAAATGCGTCAGTTTAAAAGTTGGTGTTCTGTCAGATGCAGACGATACTGCAAAAGGGTTTGATATATATTCCAGATTTTGAAGGAAAAGATTCCTTCACTTTTCCTGAAGTTTATTCGCAGGAAAAAAAGAACATTTACATATATCTTTCGTCTAACGTTTGGCATAAAGTAGCGATATCGTCTGCCCACATTTATGATTCTTTCGAATACGGTTAAGTTTTTTTCTTTTTTTAAGATCTCGATTATGGATAGTTTTTGAAACCTTGTAGAGGCTTACGCTCAGGATGGTTTATTGGCAAGTGAATCAAGTTCCCGATAAAGGTATGAGATTTCAGATTTTTACTTCTTCTCACTTTCCGATTACGTCACAGTTTGAAAAACAGCTTCTGGCAAAGATTATGCATTTAAAAGAAGAGGAAACGCAAAATAGATTTAAAAATGACCAAAATACAAAATTTCCTTCGGTCACTCTTTTTAAAATATCAGTCATGATCTTTTTTGTAATGTAAAGAGATATTATCTTTTTCCAGGTTTCGCAATGGTTAATTGTTCATTATCAATTTCATTTATTTTTGTTTTAAATAAAAATAGTTAATCTGTTTATTTTTTTACTTTTTGATTAATAAAAAATGGCGATTCATTCAGGTTCGATTTTTAACTTTGATCGCCCTTTTTCAATTATTTTTTAAAATTTCCTCAAAAATTTAAAGATATTTTTTCCTTTTTTTAATTGTTCATTATCAATTTCATTTATTTTTGTTTTAAATAAAAATAATTAATCTGTTTATTTTTTTTAATTTTTGATTAATAAAAAATGGCGATTCATTCAGGTTCGATTTTTAACTTTGATCGCCCTTTTTCAATTATTTTTTAAAATTTCCTCAAGAATTTAAAGATTTTTTTCCCTTTTTTCTGACTTTCTAGAATATTGGCTGTTTCCATTTCTTCCTAAGTTATTGCAAATGAGCCCTCTAAGTGAATGCATGCTAGATTGTTTTTATACGCCTTTATTCAACAGGATTTATTTCATGTTTTTAAAGATTAAATTTAATAATCAATTTTTCTCTCGCCTCCTGATTTGCTAGAGTTTTGAAATTGTCTAAGCGTATACATTCAATATGACAATGCGCTATTGAAAATTTGTAAACAAACTGATAATTAACTTCTAAACTTATTATGTTCAGAACTTGATTAATTGATTTAAATTTTGATTCTATACGTGTGACGTCACCTAGTTGTGAATTTGAGAAAAATTTATTTCAAGATCCCAAATCCTAATAAAAAATAATAGATAAATATAAATTATTTACAATAATGAATTCTAAATTACATGCTAAAAAGTAGATATAAAACAGTATAAAAGTAGATATTAAAATAAAATCATAATTTTAATGCACTTATAAAGTGTGTAAAAAGTAAATATTAAATAAATTAAAGTTCTTATTGAATTTTTAATGTTTAATTTTTATTTCGCAACTGTGCAAATTAACAAGCTTCAACAGTGTTTAAATTTCATCAGCACAAAGTTTAAGGACTATGAGACAAACTTTACAAAATATCTTACAAAAAAAAGCAAACAATTCAAAAGAGAAGAATTTTTAAAAGGAAAATTAAAAGAAAAATCGAATCCAAGATTAGGCTGAAGAAAGCGAAGAGGACGAAAATACCTTATCAAAAAGTAGTCAGCTTTGTAGTGCAAAAAAAAATGCTTTATAATAAATTTAAATGCTTTATAAAGCAGAAACACTATTAAAATATTAGTAATATAGAAAGTTTAGTAAAAATTGCTTTAATGAAGATAATTCTCTTAACTAATATTGTAATATGTTTTCCTCATGTTTTGGAAGCTACCACAGTGTTTATTCTAGCTCTTTGTTTTGCATCATCTGGCAATTTTTCGGCATCTAACAACCTTATTATATGGGAATTACCTTACATTTCTTGGATTTGCAATGACTCACATCTTAAAACCTTAATCGCCACGTGAAGCAACTGTGTCTCATAGGTAATGTATTTGATAGGGCTGTATGAATCACGCTTGCGTCACGCGCAATCTTTTGCTTTTTTATGCGTAGCTCAGCGACAATTCAGAATGGCCATATATAAGGTGTGCCCTAATGAGAAGGAGACTACAGATATATGTAAAGAAATTTTAATAACAATATTCTAATTATAGTTCATGTGGAACAGTACAACTATAAATAATCGCCATTGACATTGATACATTGATCCCAGTGCGTAGGAAGGGAGTTGATGGCTTCAGTGTAGTAACTCCTGGGTTGCTGACGGATCCAGTTCCCATCTCGCTGTCTTCTGATTCTCTGACAGATGATTGGGCACCCACTGAGCACAAACCAAACTTTGCTATAACCAAACTTCTTGTGGAATATGTGATGCACAATTCCTTTTCTTATTGAGAGTTGTTAGCTTTGCTACAAATACTGATTGCCAAAATGTTCTTTTTGATCAACCTTTTCGAATCATGGTTATTGTTAGACGAGATCTAACATCAATCAATCAGTAAAGCAAACCAGTTTTGGTTTATGCTAAATAGCTTCTATGAACGTCACATCTTTTACCAATATAAATACGGTTAGAATTGTGATAACGTTGGTTACAGTAATGTGTAGTTTTATTAAAAATGACGAACTACTATTACATCGCCCTTCTGCTGACCCCGGCTAATTCTATTTCGTAAGAATGTTTAATCGAGGATTAAGATTAAATCGGTTGTATTTATATATACTTATATTTTTATCATCGAATAAAGATGTCTATTTTAACTATTATTAGTCGCGTCAGTTATCTTGTCATTGTCATGAATGCATCTAAATATAAATTAAGTAAACTAACTGGGTTACTCTGTTTTATTAGATGTATTACTCATCGCGTTTCTTTGAAAACCAACGGTAATACAAGAAGAGTTCAACAGCAATTTCATGTGTGGTGATCCGACGATTCTGCCGTATGAGCTCATCCACAATAGAAATCCCGGCACTCTTGGTCACAACGTGCGCCTGCCCAGGGCGTGGCAAGTCCTTGACGTTTACGCATCCCACCTCATAACGCTGACACCACCGGAATATGGTGCACCGTGCGAGACACTGCTCTCCGTACACTTCTTTCATCCTGCGATAAATTTATGAAGCATGTTCCCCTTTTCCGCGAAGAAATTGGATAACTGCTGTTTGTGCTGATCTGGAGGAATCCATCATGCAACGAACTGCGGAAACAATTCTCAAGAAATCAGGATATTAATGAGAAGCAGTTAACTACGCAGGTTCGCAGGAATACCACCACGCCATCTATCGTTTAGCACATTAACTCACTGGGATTTGATACAACGCCGATACAGCTAAGGTCTCCTTTTCATTTGGGAACATCTTGTCCTTATAATGACAGATAAAAAGTGGTCTACCAAAAAAATAAGCTAGTTAGCCTACATAAAGACTAATTAGTTTTGATCTAGGAGGAGCATGAGACAAACTTGCCTCGTTTCCTTCAGAACGTTCAAAAACATTATATTTGACAGTTTTTGTCAAAAAATAATTTCATCACTATTTTCATGATTGTGCATGTATAATGAGTCAGTTTATTCCCGCGGCCCAGAGGTCGAAACAATTTTTTGTATTGTGCCGATTAACGTGTTAATGTGTTGCATTAAAATACAGTAGAACTCCAACCATCCGAAGAATGATCATACGAATCTCTAATTATCCGAATCGATTTTTGGAAGAACCTTCATACATAATTTAATTTGAGGTTCCTTTTTTACGTAGATCTTATAGTATTTGCATTTTTCTGTACCTTATATTTGTAAAACTTAATTTGTTGAATTAAAGTTGAGTTTTTTTCTATGATTGACGTCTTCTACTTTATTGTTGAGTTTTGAAATATCATCAGGATTTGCAAATCCGCATCGACCCGATCTCCGTTTAATTCAACTAATTGGAGTTCTACTCTTGTTAAATATTTTAACTAATTATTTTGGATCTATAGATTTGCTAGCAACCTAATTACTTAACCAGAGTTTAGTCTTTGTATGAGAGGTCTAAATATTATTCTGATAACTTTAAATCGAAGATTTCCAATTATTTCCTAACAGTAAAATAATTCTGTCTTTTATAATTATTAAACTTGGGATTTTGTCAGTGGTTAACAGAAGAAATTTTTCTATAATTAAATTCTAGCGGCAGCAACGAATTAATTGATGAACTATCATTTTATGAATCTTAAGACGAATCTATTTTCCTCCTTTTAATTGTGTTGCCTACCTTGTAAAAATGGTAAAATATGAACAGAAGCAACGTTGTCTTATAAGCGCATGCAAACATTCCCTTTTATACTGTCTTTTAACCAAGTCTTTTTTACCGTATTTCCTTTCTCTTTAAAATCTTCGACAGATCTGCAACTTTCGAAACGGAACTTCGCGGAGAAGGTGGGTTGAGGTGGCAAGGAGGAAGAAAAAGTGCGATTCAAGTAAAAAAAGAAGAAAAGTAGCGGCAGAATTTCCGTCTTATCAGCCGATAAATGCATCGAAGATTTAAACTCTAGAACAACGGGATGAAGCGGCTTCCATCGTACACGTCAGCGGTTTTGACCGAATTTACCTCTTTGCGCGTCGAGTGTGTGGGGGAGGGCAGGAAGGGGGTTTGAAACTATTCGAAAAAGAATAGTCCCACGCAAGGAAAATATTTCTTGGATAAGAAGTCTTTTACCTAGAGAGATTTTCCCGCAAAATTTCCGTGGCGTTCGGCTACTTTTTGTCTCTTAAATGCGCGGGAAAATGGTTCAGCGTCGAATGCAAATTTGAAAGTATTTGGCCAGATGAGCGTTAAAAGTTTCCGTTTATAATGGAATAGAAAGAAGAAAATGAACGTACACGTCGTGGTTTGGAACGGATTTTCATCCACAAATAAAATTTTAATCGACATCATTACCGACAACAAGCAACCTATAAAAAATTACCTCAGCGTCGAATGCAAATTTAAAAGTATGTGGCCAGATGAACGTTAAAAGCTTCCATTTATAATTGAATAGAAAGAAGAAAATGAACATACACATCGTGGTTTGGAACGGTTTTGCATTCACAAATGAAATTTTAATCGACATTATCGATAACAATTCAACCTATAAAAAATTAACCCATCATCGAATGCAAATTTGAAAGTATGTGACCAGATGTACGTTGAAAGCTTCCATTTATAATTGTAGAAAGAAGAAAATGAACGTACACGTCGTGGTTTGGAACGGTTTTTCATCCACAAATGAAATTTTAATCGGCATGATTACCGATTACAATCAACCTATAAAAATTACCTCAGCGTCGAATGCAAATTTGAAAGTATGTGGCCAGATAAACGTTAAAAGCTTCCATTTATAATTCTGTGTACTTCGTTCAGTACGTATTGCTGTAATAAATTACCTTAAAGATGATGATGGATTAAAGTATCAGGAAGCTTAGGGCACGAATGTGATGAAATCGTTTAATATAATTCTAATATTTCAGCTTTGTTTTCATAAAGCAACAGAATACTCGTCATTCCCCAAATGAAGAAGAGAATCCTTTGTCTTCTTTCAGTATCCAGAAATAAATTTTCCTTTCAACTCCTTAATGAAAAGCAAAATTTTTTTCCTGTTCAGATAAGTGATTGGATTTCCTGAACTTCAACGAGATGTTCGGTGACACTGCTCCAGAACAAATTAGTAATAAATTACACCTTAAAAGATGATGATTGATTAAAAAAAGTATCAGGAGGCTTAAGGGCACGAATGTGATGAAATCTGTTTAATATAATTCCTAATATTTCAGCTTTGTTTCATAAGCTTAACAGAATACTCGTCATTCCCAAAATGAAGAAAGAGAATCCTTTTGTCTTCTTTCAGTATCAGAAATATCATTTTCACTTTCAACTCCTTAATGAAAAGCAAAATTTTTCCTGTTCAGATAAGTGATTGGATTCCCTGAACTTCAGCAGAGATATTTCGGTATACTTAGAACAAATTAATAAATTACACCTTAAAGATGATGATGGATTAAAGTATCAAGGAAGCTTAAAGGCACGAATGTGATGAAATAGTTAAAATATAATTCTGATATTTCAGCTTTATTTTATAAGCTTAACAAGAATACTTGCCATCCCCAAATAACGAAAGAAATTCTTGCCTTCTTTCGTATCAGAAATATAAATTTTCCTTTCCAACTCCTTAATGAAAAGCAAAATTTTCTATTTCAGATAATAAAGTGATTGGATTCCCTGAGCTTCCAACTGAGATGTTCGGTGACATGCATGAAACCAAATTGGCAATAAATTACCTTAAAGATGATGATGGATTAAAGTATCAGGCTTAAAGGGCACGAATATGATGAAATCGTTTATATAATTCTAATATTTCGGCTTTTTTGTTTCATAAGCAACAGAATACTCGTTATTCCCCAAAATACTGAAAGAGAAGAATCCTTTGTCTTCTTTCGTATCCAAGAAATA
This sequence comes from Araneus ventricosus, assembly GCA_013235015.1. Lineage (NCBI taxonomy): Eukaryota > Metazoa > Arthropoda > Arachnida > Araneae > Araneidae > Araneus > Araneus ventricosus. The sequence goes on from BGPR01004741.1 coordinate 105,098, forward strand.
AAATTTTCCTTTCACCTCCTTAATGAAGAGCAACATTTTCTGTTCAGATAAAGTGATTGGATTCCCTGAACTTCAACCGAGAGATGCTGTGTTGAATAGAAGGAGAGTTGCATCAAACTGGGACAAAAGAATTTGAATAGCAACAGTTGTCCCAGGTAATTCGGAACAACATGGTAGTTGATAATACCTAACGAGAATTTATGATATTTAGCGAAATTGGGGATATTGAAAATGGTATTGTTCACTATAATAAAATATATGATAGCTTTCCTACATGCATTTTCTGTGCCTTAATAATAGTTAGAATATTTCTTTAAATTAATTTCACTAAATTATTTCTAATTAATATTTCCAACTATGTTTAAATATGATAATTTCTTTAAATTAAAAAATTGGACAACCAAGAGCATTGTTCAGTCAGTTCAAATTTGTTTTATTTTAAAGTGTTAAATATGAATTCTCCAAGATACAACTATTACAAAACTTGCTTTAATCAAACTAATGTATTTGTACCTTGAAACCCCTCAGAAATTCAGTTTATTGTGCTAGAACGGTACCTTTGCAAATATCTTGAGTAAATCTCCTCATCAGCCTAGGTTTTTTACTCTGCAACATAAATTAAGATTTAATTAATATACAATCCACAATATCTGTGAAAATATAAATAAAATTGTACACACGTTATAAAAAATATGAATTAATTAGAGCTGTTTCGGTGAAAGAACTTTTCAAGATGGAACATAATGACTAAATAATTTTAGAAGAAAACTAAAGACGGGTGCAAATCTAAATATTGACTATTTTTTCCCAAAACCGTCAAACAATATGGCTTTTTTTTACAAAGTAAATTTTTTATTATGGGTTGTAGATCAAGGATGATATCATGGATTAAATTTCAGTTTGTGGATGTCACCAAACCGTTCCTTAATACGTATATATGCTTCATTTCTTCTTTCTATTCAATTCTC
>BGPR01004742.1:0-17158 GCA_013235015.1 Araneus ventricosus
AATCTTACACTTGGTAATAAAATAAAGCCCTACTTATCTGAAAATAACACTGAAAATACATAGATGTCTTGGATAAATTAGTAAAAAACTATAACCACTCCTACCATAGAAGCATTAAAATGACACCTGCTGAAGCCAGTTTATAAGAAAACAGTGGTGAAGTGTATCACAATTTGTTGAAAGAAAAGGTCATACATAATCCTAAATTTCAAGTAGGAGATAAAGTTAGAATATCAATATATAAATCAACTTTCAGAAGAGGTTATCAAGCAACCTTTACAGAAGAAATATCTGTCATTTCTGAAGTATTGAAAACTGATCCGATCACTTATAGAATTAAGGATTTAAACAATGAAGACGTAAAAGGAACCTTTTATGAAAATGAGTTAGTAATATACGATAAGAAAGACAATATCTATAAAATCGAAAAAATAATCAAAAAGGCAGGAAACAAAAATCTAGTAAAATGGTTAGGCTATCCTGAGACAAGCTAGATTGATAAAAAAAGATCTAGTACTTTGACTTTATTTTTAATCAAGAGATATTAAAAATTTCATTTTAACGCGTTGAAGGTTCTGCAGATTTCTTCACTCTGATCTAGCGTTTTCTTCATTTTAGGCAACTTAAGCGCGGCCTGATAATCCCTTTTCCGGAGCAAATGAAATAAAATGTATTCTTTGCTGATTAAGCTTTTCCGCTCTAGAAACAATTCTTCATATCTATGGATCAAGTCGAATAATTCATCCAAAAGCTCTTCTTCGAAAGGTATGTTATATGTACCCAGCCATTTAGTCAGTTTTTTCATTCTGCTTTTCCACCTCTGTTGTCTCTTCATATTTAAATACATTTCGAGAAGATCGAAAGGAGGTTTATTGGGGTTATATCTCAGCTCTTCATGACATGTCAAACAAACGTAAAAACCATCATCATTTTTTCTGAAATTTTTGTGCTCCCACTCTTGAGTTTTATTTTTCAAATCATCTGCAGGACCTTCATCCGAAGAACATTCGTCTGAAGGAACTTTTATGTCTAGACTAGACAGTCTTATTATTTCCATTACTTCTCTCTCCACTTGTTTCATTCTTTTATTTTTGTTCATTTATTTTAATAAGTCTTCCTTTTAATCCCTTTTAAATGTAATTGAAAAAATTATAGCTTTAGGGATATTAAAAGCACTTAAAGAAATGAATGTAGTATATAAATAAAATGAATATTTCTGTTTATGAAGATATTTACACACAATTGGATTATATTCAATTTCTGTATGCCAAGACAGGCGGTGAAGAAATGTGTGCATTGGCTTATACATGTGAAAAATTAACATCAATTCTAGAATGTCTTGGAAACGATCACCTCAGATTATCCGAGGATATAAGAACACTTTTCTACAGATGTAATAACCAAATGTATGAAATAGTTATTAATGAGGAAGACGATAATGTAAAAAAAGAAGGCTGAAGAACATGTAGGTGAACTGTCTCCCCTGTTCATTAAACTATGTTATATTTAAGCCATATATTAATTAAGTTTTAATGGTGTAATAACCATTAAAATGTTTTATATATCTTTTAAATTTGAAAGATGAAAAATTGTACCCCTCAATATTAAAAGGACTTAAAGAAAAGATTTCTTATATAAAAATGATTACTTCTGTTTATGAAGATATTTACACATGTTTGGGTCATATGAGAGCCCTGTATTCCGATCCAGGCGATGAAGAAATGTTTGCATTAGTTCGTTTATGCGAAAGTTTAACGGGAATTCTAGAAAGTTTATACAAAAGTTTAACGGAAATTCCAGAAAGTCTTGGAAACGATCACTTTAGATTACACCTTGATGTAAGAAGATATTTCCTTAGATGTATCGATCAAATGTATGAAATAGTCTTTAACAAAGATAATGATAATGTACAAGAACAGGGTAGCAAGGTTTTAGATGAACTGAGTAACTTGCTCACTGAACAAGTTTAGATTTAATATACTTAGAATGACTGCCCATATTTGTAAATTGTTTCTATAGTCCTCTTTTCCGATTGGAGGAAAATTGAATGAAAAAATATACCCCTTCAATATTTTAAGCACTTAAAGAAATACATTTATTATATAAAGATGGAAGACTTGAAATCAAAAACCGTTCGACAGTTGCAAGAGTACTGTCGGGACAATAATAAAAAGCAAGATCTGATCGACCTTATTCAAGACAATAACGTTTTTCAGTTCCATAATAGCTTGTTTAGTAAGTCAAAGAAGGAGAGAGCACTTAAAATAAAGTGTTGTGATAAGTATTATAAGGAATCTTACGTGAAGACCCATTTACAAACTAAGAAGCACCAAAACTATAAATCAACGAACCCTCTTGAAATCACATGTAAGGACTGTGAAAGGAATATTAAGAAATCAGTGGCTAAAGATCATGGCGGTATATACCACAGAGATGATTTCAATGATTTGCAGAGCTTATCGTATGACTGTAGACCAACTCCGCGAATTTTGCCGAACGCGTGGCATCATCTGAAGCTCCAAATTACGAAGGAAGGAAAATATCATCACCCACATAAAAGATGAATTGTTCAACAGATACTTCGAATTTGACTCCGACCTGTTTTCAGTTCCGAGAGAGAGGAGAGTATATACCCCCTTAAAACTGAGGAAGCCTATAAATCTCGTTTGGCGACATACACCATCCAAAATGAATACAATCTGGTGCTTCCCGAAGACTTTTTGATCGATATTTCAGCACTCGTCCGGGGTCTCATCACAAAACATCTGAAGAGGTTAAGGAGTCTGAAGGTTAATGTTTTTTCCTCTGTGACTATAAAAGGGGGAAGAAGAAATGGAACAACAAATGGAGAAGAACTTCAAAACGGAAAAAGAAGTTATCCTAGAGTCGACTGATTTGAAAACATATTACAGTTCGATTATCGAAAAGTTATTGATCGAAATGAGTGAGTTTGTTGCAAAAGGTTCAGGTTGGACCCTTGCAGGGATTAAAAACCTAGAGGTGAGGATCAATAAATTCAACCCCTTAAGAGCCTCTTCCTACATCCCTTTACCTGAAAAAATTCAAGAGAAAAAAGGCAGTCATTAACGTGCAAAACAAAGACAATAAATGTTTTATGTGGGCAGTACTGTCAGCTCTTCATGCAGTAGAAGAACATGCCGAAAGAGTTTCTAAATATAAAGCATACGAAAGTGAGCACAATTTCAAAGGAATTGAATTCCCAGTTTCTCTGAAGGATATTACGAAATTCGAGAAGCTTAATAATATCTCTGTGAATGTTTACGGTAACTAGAAGGGTATATACCCCTTAAGAATAACGTCAAATAAGCAAGAACAACATGTTAATTTGTTTTAAGGCAAAAATCGTGAAGGTGATAGTCATTACAGCTGGATTAAGAATCTTCCTTGACTTATTGGCTCTCAACTGCAGAAGACTAAAAGTAAGATCTACCCCTGTGAAAGGTGTTTAACGTATTACTATTCTGAAGATAAATTAAGAGCACACGAGGAAGACTGCTCTCAAGCTGTTAAGGTTTTGTTACCTGATAATAAAGTATATGAATGTAAACGTTGTGGAATGGAGTATCACAATCTAAAATTATTCAACTCAACTTTACACCCATGCAATGATATAGAGCCTGATGTGGGATACGAAATACGTACGTTCACACCCTGCACTGAATTTAAAAAATGGAACCATTCGTTGAGAGTCTCGTTTGTAATATATGCTGATTTCGAATGTTTTACTCCAAAAATCAATACTTGTTCTCCGAATCCTAGGATGGCCTACAAGTACGAATTACTAAGAATCTATAAATCTCTAACCGAAGCTGAAATTGATGATGGGACATATAGATCGATACTTAAGGATAGATATCAACTTAGTGATCAAAAGATTAATACGATAGAATTAAAATTGAATGTAAAATCCCTATACACTCCCATACCAAAAACATGAACCAATGAGTTTTTCGTATTACATTAAATACCAACATGGAGAATACAAACCACCTGTTGTCTATAGTGGGCCCCGTGCAAAAAGAAAATTCATAGATATGCTCAGAAAAGAAGCGGTTGAGATGGGAGAGATATATAAAGTTATCAAAGAAATCAATGTGACTGAAGAAGATGAAAATCACTTTAGAAGCACAAACATATGTCATATCTGTGAAAAGGAAATTGTTGAAGAGGAAATCATTGGAGAGGATGAAGAGGAAATTGTGACAATTACTGAAACTAAGGTTAGAGACCATGATCATTTAACTGGAAAATATAGAGATCCTGCCCATATATACTGTAACTTAAAATATAAATTACCCAATTTTATTCCTATATCCATGCACAACTTATCTGGATACGATGCCCACTTATTCATTCGATCGCTCGGTAAATATGAAGAAAACATCGAAGTTATTCCTTGCACAGAAGAAAAATATATATCATTTAGTCAGGCTGTTCCTGTATCCACAGAAGGCGACAAAACTACTAAAATTAAATTAAGATTTCTTGACTCATTTAGGTTCATGCCTAGTAGCTTAGATGCTTTATCTAAAAACCTGAAAAGGGAACAATTCAGTGCAGTCTCTAAATTCATACTAGACGAAAAATTAGATCTTCTAATCAGAAAAGGCGTTTACCCCTACGATTACACGAACTCGTGGGATAAATGTATTGAAACTTCTTTACCACCGAAAGAGGCATTCTACAGCGAGTTAAACGAATGCGATATTTCGGATGAAGATTACAAGCATGCTCAAAATGTTTGGGGACAATTTGATATTAGGAGCATGGGGGAGTATTCAGATCCGTACGTTAAATCCGATGTGTTAATTTTAGCGGACGTCTTCGAGAAATTTAGAGACGTCTGTTTAAAAGCCTATAAGTTACATCCTGCATGGTATTTCACAACTCCCGGATTATCGTGGGATGCCATGTTGAAATTGACTAAAGTTAGGTTGGAACAACTCGTTGACTATGATATGATTCTTATGCTAGAAAAGGGCGTCAGATGTGGTGTCTCTTAGTGTTGCGATCGCTATGCTAAAGCTAATAATAAATACATGAAAAAATTTGACAAAACCCAAGACTCTAGCTATTTGATGTATCTGGACGCCAATAATTTATATGTCTGGGCAATGAGCCAATTTCTACTTACAGATGGTTTCAAATGGAGTCCAACCGACATCGATGTGATCCAAATACCGGAGGATTCACCGACGGGTTATATCCTGGAAGTTGATCTACATTATCCCAAGGAGTTGCATGATAAACATTGCGATTTTCCACTAGCCCTCGATAATCAAGCTCCTGGGAATTCCAAACAGATTAAATTATTAACGACGCTGCATGATAAAGAAAAATATGTGATACACTATCGAAACCTCAAACAATGTTTAAAATTGGGTTTAAAACTTGGGAAAATTCATAGAACCTTACAGTTTAACCAATCGACATGGTTAAAACCTTATATTGACCTGAATACAGAGATGAGAACTAAGGCGACTAATAACTTTGAGAAAGATTTTTACAAGCTGATGAACAACTCGGTGTTCGGTAAGACGATGGAAAACATCAGGAAACGAATTGATGTGAAGCTTTGTATAATGCTAAAAAAGTCGAAGGCTATATTGCCAAGCCTTATTTCAAAGACAGAACGATATTCGATGAAAATCTGGTAGCCGTTCACATGAATAAGACCCGAATGCTCTTTGATAAACCCATCTATGTAGGTGTGAGTATCTTAGATCTATCAAAGCATCTTATGTATGACTTTCACTATGATGTGATGAAACCTAAGAATGAGGAGAAGCTTAAACTCCTCTACATGGACACAGATTCATCCATTTACCGCATCAAAACCGAAGATTTCTACACCGATATGCGTTGAAGGATTGCTTATTTTGATGCTTCAGATGATCAGGAAGATAATCCGTATAATATGCCTAGATGTAATAAGAAAGTATTGGGCAAAATGAAAGATGAGAGTAATGGTGTAATTATGGAAGAGTTTGTAGGTTTAAGAAGTAAAATGTATGCTGTTAATCTTAATGAGGAAAGTGTGGAAACCTTTAATAGAAATGAAGCAAATGATGAGAAGCATAAAAAAGTCAACTCTAAAAGAGCAAAGGGGGTCAAAAAAATGTGTCGTGAAAAATAGGATATCTTTCGAGGGTTACAAAAACTGCTTATTCAATAAAAGAGATCATTATAGAACTATGAACTTAATTAGAAGCAAGAAACATGAATTGTATTCCATTCAGGTAAATAAAAAAGCGTTATCTGGTAAAGATGATAAAAGGTATATTCGCTAAGATGGTATTAATACTTTAGCGCTAGGTCATTACGCAATAAAAAGATGCGAAGGATGAAATGTACCCAAATAAATAAAAAAAAAATTTAGTTATAATAAATGACCGACAAAGTAGATTGGCAAGAATTCTCGAAAGAGAAAGGTTTAACAGAAAATATTATTAGAAGATTTAAGGATTATGTTGATTGGGTATTGATTTCAAAAAATCAAAAATTGTCCCAAAGTTTTATAAGGAAATTTAAAGATAAAGTAGATTGGAATAGTATATCTATTTACCAAAAATTATCAGAGTCCTTTATTTCCGAATCTGGATATAAAGTCGATTGGGAATATATTTCTGCTTATCAAACCTTATCAGAGAGATTTTTAAGTGAGAATGAAAATTTGGTAGATTGGGACATTGCCTCAAGGTATCAGCATCTATCAGAAAGATTTCTTCTAATGCATAGTGAAAGAGTAAATTGGGATATCGTATCACAATACCAAACACTGAGTGAGGAGTTCATTCTGGAAAACACTGATAAACTGGATAAAAATATAATTTCTAAATATCAAAATATGAGTGAAAATACAATCGAACAGCTGAATAAATTTGTAGAGTGGAATGAAATTTTTACTCATCAAGAAAGATTGTCTTCTCAATTTGTTATAAAGCATATTGAAAAAATAACTGATTGTAGAGTTATGCCTAAAATAAAGCTTAATGATGTAGAATTTAACAGAGTGTAGAGACGCTTGAAATTATGGCACAAAGCCAAAGAGTGCTTGAGAAATGAATAGCTTTAATGAAACAAACTTATATATTTTTTAATACTTCGAAAAGTATTAAAAAAATAAACAATTTGTGATTATTCACAAAGGCAATTCAAAATTGAAAATTTCCCCTTGCACTTAAGGCTCTGTAATGTCGGACATGATCAAGTATCAAGTCACTGTGGACTAGATGAGTTTCGACTGCAGTGTCGATATTATGACAATTGCAATTCAATATATTACATTCGTCATAGTGCTTGTAATACCTCCCGTCTTTGAAAAAGCTAATTTTATCGTTTGAATGTGACTTTAAGAGAGCGAGGCATAACCTTAATTCAAACGAAAAACGTAAGAATGGCTCAGGAAGATCATCTATTTCTTTTTTTATTTTCTCTATTCCGTTTCTTATGACGGTTGTGTTGATGACCGACCCTCGCCCGAAGCGAAACTTGTATCTTTAATCATTTGTATATGATTTTCTTTATATACTAAATGTATCTCTTTAAATGAAAAATATTCTGAGCTCCCACTTTATTTTTATTAATTTATTGTCACCCCATTGTTTCTAAAAGTCTATTAATTAATGGATGACAGTTTTTAAGTAATGATCGTGAAACAGCGCATCAGCTCGATCATATTATATCTATTGAGAGGTTTTCACACCTTTGTTTTTTAAAAAGGGGTTGTGATTTTTATGGAGGTTTTTACACCATCATTTTTCTGGAACCGTGACGTACTTCCGTTGCCTTCAAGGCTTTGCATGGAAATGTTCACGTCCCATGACCTTCATTACCATGGCCGATCTTATGGAATCAACTGCTAAGCCTGCAGTGGATCATGTAAAGCATTTTCTCGATGGAATCGCTTTTGAAAACGCATCGATTAATACCTTGGGAAAAAGAGCTTCTTAATGAAAAACATAAACGTCGTAAACTACGCCATAAAGCTAAAAAAACTTAGGTTCAGAATTAAAACTATTCTTGGAGATTTAAAAGCAACAGAACTAGAAATTGATAATTCAACCTTAAATATAAACAACTTAGAGGCGAACTTACGCAATTGTGATGGATTATAAAGTTTTATTTGTTTTTTAATAACTTTTCAGTTATTAAAAAATGCTTGTTTTGTGTTCATTCCATAAGATTATTCATGGTTTTCCGGGGGTGACACCTCGTCAAATGCTAGCATTGCTGGGTCCCAACTCCCAGGTGAGAAAATCAGAGGGGGGCGGGGTACAGATATGCTCATATATATATTTTTTTAAATTTTAGTAGCATAGTCACTTACTTAATTACTATTAACTAATGGACGATTGTTTTGAAAGAGGTTAATAAATTATGACGTTCTTCCGCACCATTGTTTCTGAAAGGGGTGTTAATAAATGATGGTATTTTTTCACACCATTGTTTAATAAAATTGGTATGGATAAAAGAGAGCCATCGCTTTTCTGAAAATGGGTTCGATTTTAATGGGGATTTCGATGCCATTGTTTTATAAAGTGGGGGTGATATTTTATTGCAGAAGAACACCATTATTTTTTAATAGTGGGGTGAGATCACCCCCATTTTTTTAACCCATTAGTTTTCAAAGGGGGGTGAGATTACACCCATTGTTTTAACCCATTAGTTTTCAAAGGGGGGTGAGATCACACCCATTGTTTTAACCCATTAGTTTTCAAAGGGGGTAAATGAATAACGGTTGTCAATTTATTCCATTAAGAGGGTCTGTCCTAGAACCCGTATATGCATACTACTGTTGCTAAGTGTCGTTTATATCAAGTAAAAATTGGCGTTAAATAGATTCAAGAGGTGTTAAGCGACATTTGTACCTAGCTGATGAAAATCAATAGAAAGTAATTCAGATTAAGGATGCTTACCGGTTTGTTTGATTTATGTTTCGAAAACTTGGAAGATTAAGCAGCGGACCGCAGCATTGCAAGCGGCGAGCAAATCAAGCCGAATCTTCGGTTTGACAATGTAGAACAGATAATCGCAAGCAAATTCATGTCTCTAGTTGTACTTGCATCAGACCATACCGAAGGCCAAGTTCTATGATCGATGGGCAACATTTTCCAGCATTTTAACCCTTAAATGCCCCGTGTTGCCTTTAAGCAACATACCCAATTTGATTTTCTAAAACATTGAGAATGATATTTAAGCTCTATTGCCCGTTGTTGCCAATAGGATACATACTGAAAATTTTATTAAATCAATTTACAGCATATAGATGGTAACCTGAGTGTTGATGAGAAATTAAAAATAAATTAATGTTTTTCACTTACGGCTGCATCTTTCTTGCTGCATTTGTACTCTTGAGAGTACCATATTTTAATCTACAATGATGTTAAAGAAAATTCCTCATCCCTATTGTTAGCTCTCGAAATTCATTTGTGTTTAACGTTATAGAATTTTTTTCAAGGAAATTTTTTCACCACTAAAGTCCAGTGTTGTGTCGATTGGCAACAAATTGTTTTTTAACCGTAAACCATACTTAAAACAAAATATTATTTTTTAAAGAATTCTTATCATGTTTTATTTAAGAAATGAAAGTCAAAAAGCATTTTTAAATCAATTTTTTAAAAATCAGGCGTTTAAGGGTTAAGACACATGTTGCGCACACAGGAAACAATCCTCTATCGATTCAGCTTTACGGTCACTGTCAACAAATCTCAGGACAAACTTTCAACGATGTTGGAATTCACCCCTGAGTATTTGTTCGTGGAATGTTATCTGTAGTATTTTCGAAAGTCGCCAAGAAATAGAACTTAAAAGTCAAAATACACCCGGATTTCCCTCAAGAGGTACACTGAGGCAGAAATTGGCATATCGAAAATGTAGTTTATCCTAAAGTTATTTCAAGTTCAAATAATATGCAACCGATTTTTCAGACATTTAATGTTCTCTTTGAGAACAGCGAGGCAATCTAGTATTTTAAATTTCGGCTGCAGTTGCTGTACGGTAGATATATCAATAAAATTCAAAGAGAACAATGGATTTCTAATCTGTCTAGTTATACTGAAATGAAGGTTATGTATAGATTTAGGACTTTTAGTCTTAGACTATACATCATAACCCACGCCGACCGACTCACCTAAAGGGTTTAGAGTCAGCAAGGATTCTTCTTAGGCTATAAGAAAAGAGGCCCCCATATCGCCTATCACGGTTTCTTCTTGATTTGTGGTGGTATGCGGTGTCCATAACCGGAACTACAAAGCTCCCCCCTTAAGTAGTTGTCTGCGGAAGCCGTTTAAACATGAGTTGTTTTTATTTTTCTTTTCTTTCGAATTTTTTGCCGATTTTCGTGTTAGGTGAATTAATATTCATGTTTCATTACTTTTAGTATAATTAGTAAAGTTCAAGTCTTAATATTACACCATTTGAGGCATTGATAGTGACTACAATTGGCTACATTTTCGTGTAATTTGTTTTCTGGTTTGCGATCCGATTCCGAAGGGGGATGCCGCCATGTTTAAAGATTATGTCGTTGCCAATATCGCTCTCTTGGGCATTTCCATTATCGATTACTTGGGTATTCCCATTATCGCCCGAGCCCTTTGAGGAGCACTATATTTTAAAAAAGTATAAGTAAGTATAAGTATGATCATAACATAAATTAACAATTTTTTAAAATCTATTTTATACATAGGCGATATTAGTAACATACAATGGGCGATATTAGTAACATACAATGGGTGATATTAGGAACACTTTTTTTTTAGTAGGAAAAATTCTGCGGTCACAAAAAAATGTTTGGGGTGCATATTAAACTTAAGTGTTAGAGTGTTAATTCCGTATATTTTTGGATAACAGTCCAGATAATGGATTGGAACAATTTTTAGACAAATTTCAGGTGAATTAGTCCTCTGATTAAAATAATGTCTTAAGTGGGCGATATTTGGGCTCATTGCTAAAATATTCAAAATTAAATTAAAAATGGCCCATTACACTAAAGCAGTGTGAAGTCAGTTAAATTTTTGGCTTATCGGAATTGAAATCCAAGGCGAATTTTACCTAATAAATACCAGTAAATATGTGCATATTAAAATCGAGTCTTTTATCGTGTGTCCCAATATGTCTAGAGTGCTGTTAAACAATGTTTATACTTAACATGTTTTAAAAATTTAGCCAAACCTTTAGTCCAATCAAGTGGTAAAACGGGCTTTCCTAAAGCAGAAAAATGAAGTTCCCGCCAAACAGGTGTTAAATTGGGGGCAAAAGGAATTAAGGCACTTGTGAAAAGAGAGAGTGTCGACGAATAGAAGTCTGCTGTAGTTTCTTTATTTTTAGAATAAAAATATTAGATGCACTTGTATGAATATTTGGAATAAGAGTAATGAATTAGAGTTCGGATTGTGAAAAAGTGTATAAGTATTTTAATTACATATAGGAAGTGTAAATATTTGCATGTTGGTCTGTGACACTACATCTAGTATGTGGAATAATGATATGCGGTAGTTTTCTGCTCTGAACACAATCATTTCAACACCATCCAAATAAAACACCTTTTATTGATATAAATAAACATGATACAGAGATTTCACGTGTTTTCAGTACGTATACAGAATGAAAAAAAAACAGTACTTGGAAAAACTATGTTCCCACGTAAAGAAACACTAAATCTAAATAAAATATAAATTACACTTCGCAAAAAAGTGGAAAAAACATACTTCACTTTGTACACTGCTATATACAACTACGCCCTTCGCAAATTTTTAAGCGTTTGCAAGTATAAAAAATTTCACTAATGAATATTTTTGCTCTGATATATGTGAAAAAATATCTAGAAAAAGTATCTCCGTAACATTGGAATATTGTAAATTTTAATAAAAATGCAAATATTTTATGTACATTTTAAAGTATGTATGGAAATTCACATACATTTGGTCTGAAAATAGTTGTACTTCGTCGGTAATAATTTTTGTTGGACGGTTTACATAGTAATAATAGTTAAAATAAAGATATGAAAGAAACATGCACCATGAGGTGTTTTTAAAACTGGAAATTATATTCTATGAGAAAAAGTTTAAATGGCTGTACGTAAAAATAAGCAAATATCAAATGGAACAATATTTTTCGAATAACATTTGAACTTTTTTGCATACAACCAAATATATGCAACTCAAACAGATCTCTCAATAAAATATAAACATAGGAGAAAATTCGTATAGTAAAATTTCATTTCATGCAAGTAAACATTCACAATGAAAAACAATGGTGAAAAGATAAAAATTAGCTCGTGATTTTTGATAAAAAAGAATAAATGGAATGTATTTCAATGACCGACTTAAAAGTGACTTATAAAAACTGCAACGACCGGTGAAAAGGTAATTCATAGAATTTTGTAAGTGATCATACTTTTTAAAAGTAAAATTACTTTTAAAAAGAGTTCTAAAATCGAATTGCATTTGAATCCATATTTACAGTGCACATAGAGAAACTTGCTCTACTTGAAATGCTATTGCAGCATTTCCTAAATGTACATTGATAAGTTTTTTCAACTAATAAATAGTGATAGACCTAAAACTGATAAACTTACAGTGGTTTTACTACTGTTCGATTTTAAATCTCTTATCTCGCCAATTTGTTTATCATGCTATTTCCTTTTCCCTTTCTTTTACATTACCTAAAATCCGATAATATTATAGAGAAATCAACGTCCGTTTCGAATGTCGAATCCGAAACTTTATAATCCTTATATTATTTCATTTGTATAAATACGTTCGCCAAATGTGACAACTTTAGTAAAAAAGAATGTTTTAAAAAGGACAAAAGCATCATTGAAAATATTAACAATTGAGAAATTTCGGATGAACTGCGAAGACAATTTGGAGTGAATAAAATTTTAAGATTTTCTTTCTCTGTATAAAATATCTTGTCGGCAAAATAATTATTACCAGCAAAATTCGATATCAATTTGAGATTTTGGATTAAAAAATAGAACACTAAATTTGAAATAAGACATCGCATTCTTCAGTAACTCAGTTTGCAGTCAGTAGAATGTTGCAAAAGCATTTCCGATAAGTCCTCTCTTGAGGAAAAGAGGACATTTTTCAGAGTTATCACATCGATGCGAATCCACCTTTTTGCCGGAAGAGTTCCCCTAAGTCACTTTTGAGTTGTTCCTCCTTCCAAATGAGTGGATGTTACGTGACACAACGCCGCAGCCCAGCTCGCTTCGTCCGCTGAGTTACTCTTCGACTTTTCGGCCGTCTGCCGCTAGCATCCCTGTAAAAAAAATTCAGAAACTGAGAAAAAATGTGCATTTGAATTCTTATAATAGTTAGAAAACTAATCTCTAGATCGAAGTTCCTAAAACTATTGGTCCCGATCCGCTATATATCGGGATTATGAAAAAAATTCACAGCGAGTGTGACTGTTAAATTCCTGGAATATAAGTCAATGATAAGAAAGCTGATCCCTCATTAGAATATGGATTAAGGCGTATAGCATGGCGGAGGAACATAATCATAATCGTAAAAGAGTTACCTCCTGCCTGCCGTAGCGTCCAGGGTAATGTGAATGACGACATAAACACAGGAAGTAAGGTAGAATCCTAATGGCCTAAACCTAACCCCTCCCGCAAGAGGGTAGAGGTAACTCAACCCCACAACACTGCTATCGATACCCACTAGGGAAGCAAGAATCCACTTACTTTTACGGTTACTTCTCATCCAGGTACTCGTGGTTATCCCTAGTAAGCTTAGGCAGAGATACATAAATAGAGGGAAAGGGAATTATGGGTACGATCCTCTATCTCTGTTCATAACCAGTAGTATTCAGAAACAGGACCGATGAGCGCTTTAAGCGGCTAATTGTTAAATGCAGCCGGATTGGACGCTAGCGATTTTCCTGGTTTTCCTCCAGACGAAACGCAAATGTGGACCAGTTGCCCTTGAAAGTTCTCCAGGAAGGCAATATGCCCTCGTCCATGTATTGGAGCTAAATCAGACTTAGTGTTACCTAGACGCTCCAAGACTTTGACCAAAAGAAAATGTCTATGGATTTGACTAGATATGCTGGATTACGTAGGATTAAAACCACCACAAGAAATCTGGGAAAGTCACATGCTTATACCACACGCTTAATTAATGTTGCAATATCAGGTGTTGAAAACCAGAGTGGACCAACCCTCAATTTTCGCTAAAATGAGCTGGGCATCATCATTCTCAAACAATGAAAATGAACTGAGAAAAGCTGCTGTCTGATAAGGAGCAGCTGAAATTATTTTGACTTACTGTTGTTTTGTAAGAAAATATATTTTCCACTTCGATATGATGTCTCTTTGCTCAGTTCTGAAAAAAATGTAGGTTGGTCTCCACTGGTTTTTAAAGCTTCATGCGTGAGTAAGATCAAACATCCTTCTGTTGGTAGTGTGAGGAAGTATGAAGAAGAGAGTGTCGTGGTCCAAACTAATAAGATCAGCCCCCAAATAACCATGTGTAGCTTCAAACGCGATGTTGATCGAACAAAACTAAGGTCATTACATTATTTCAACAAAAATTACAAATAATTTTTGACAAGACATTTTCGCCTCTATTCATTTCCCTTTGTTGTAGTATATATAATCGAAATTAAATCTTTTCCACGTGAAACATTTTAATACCGGGTTTTTTTTTAAAGTCATGGGCAACCTGATGCAATATTTGGCTATAAGTTAAAGAATCGCATAAAAGCCAATCCAAAATATAAAGAAAATTCATTCACAGAAACAAAAAAAACTGAAAACAATAAATTTTAAAAAGTTACTGCTTTGCTACATTACTTAACGAAGCATTCGAATTCAATCAGGAGAAGTAATAAAATATTGAATTAAATGTTTAGGAAATGGTTATCATTGATTCTAAATGCCACTATATCGCTATCCATGAGTGAAATAATTTCTGAAATAGAGTTCCATTCAACGGACTTTCCTTATTGGCATCATTCGCAGCGGAATTTGATTAAGTGTAATTAGAATAACTTTTAATGAAAAGCGTATTAGCTGTATTATTTTAAGAAAATACGCTAATATAATATTGCATTGATCAGCGCCCCCACTGGCCAACAAAGGCAATAAGCCACTTCGTTCTCCTCGCCCCGTTTCAAAAGGTCGCCTCGTGTTCGATGTCGATCTTCATAAGAACAGGTAAGTTTAATACATGTTTCCTAACTTATATCAAAGTAGATTTAAGTTAATCAAAAATTTGTAACCTTTAGTTTCACTTTTATAAATAAAATAACGAAGTTTAGTTTTTTTTTTCACTCTGACGTATTCTGGTTAATTCCTTTTTTGGCCACAGATGGCGTACAGTCTATGAGGTGCAATGTTAAAAAAGTTCCATTAGGGTATATGGTAGTGCGACCTCTGATTCTTCTTTTCTGCGGCTTGTTCTTCCCAAGGCATTTCAGCAGTATAACTTGCTAAGAATAAGCGCTGACAAATTTCATAAAAGATCCTTAATCCTCTGATTGCTTACCCAGCGATTCCCGCGGGTTGCAAGTGAGTGTATTTTCTGCTGCATCCTGCGATTTTCGCAAGCTATTGTGTTTACTTAGAACTATTGCAACGTTGAATCGTATTTTACTAACAAAGCCTTGCACATAAATCAAATACTTTTCGTTCAACCGTAATCAAACATGTTTGCGAACGGTGCATCTAATGAGCGATTTAAAAAATTTCGGCAGTCAGGAGGAGTTAACCATTTGCGGCGCAGTGTGCCAGCTGATGGCACACCTAATTTTATTCGCTTCTCAACTGTTAAATTCAACTATAAATGGAAAATAATAGGTTTAGGATAGGGCTAATAGCAGCTAACAGCAATAATAATGTATATAGCAGCCTCATGAAATTTCGTTTCGGAATAGAAATTATTACAGATAAAGTTTGGGAAAATTTCTTAACTCAGAGATAAGAAATTTTTTCAGTTCTGGATGTCTACAATTTTAGCAAATTAACTCTGAAATTTTCTTCCAATATTCTTGAAGTTTTAATTTATGGTTTTCGGTAAGATTCATCAATATTTTTTAAGTGTATCAAGGTGGATGTATCTAAGGGAGTTCTCATATGAGGGGGTAACCCCAAAGGGGGACCACCCCTCCGGAATGAAGTAAGTTTTTTTAAAAAATAAATTGTAGATTCTATGTCTAGACAATAAACCAAATCCATTCATGATGTTTTTTCATCATATTTCAAAAAATGTAATGTTTTGCACCGCAAAGGGTTAACTCGATCGATATGGGAACGTCCCAAACGGCTCTTCAAGCAAAAGGCGATGACCGTCCGAATATCACTTCGAAAATTCCACCCCCTTTCGTTAAGTGTGATTCATTTTTCACCCGCGACTCGCGCTTTCTTCGTTAGAGTGGTTCACCCAGATGGGTTGGGGGAAAAGGGGGTTTCTTAGAATTCGGACAGTGCCAGCTGTCATTGTGGTTTTTGAGGGGGAGGGGAATTTCCCTTATCTTTGAAAGGCGCACTCGCGTATTTTGAGGTACCTCTATTCCAACGGTCTTAGAAATCAGAGGGTGAAAGGGTCCTCCATAAAAGTTCCTTCAGATTGCAGTGGGATGAACACTCAAAAATCCTTTTAAGAAAACAGAATTTCTGCAAGAGAAGCAAAAAAGTACTTTTTTCACTGTTCAAGTCAATGAAAAGTAAACGCAAGCTGATAAGACACTCGAGTCCTATCTTTTCTTGTCTTTCCTCGTTAGCAGTCTATCTAGGGGTGACGAGACATATGTGTGCAATAAATTTAGCGCGAAATCATCAATTTGTGGAATTTCCGCACATATTTCGGGTCTATTCGAACTTAAGTGCCATTGGAAGAGAGGGGAAAATTTGAAAAACTATCAGAAAGCATCGTGCATGAGTAATGCAGTAAGACCAGGAGGGGAGTAAAAGAATCTACAGATTGAGTGCATGTGAGATAGAACGTTTTCAAAAATTCGGCTTATTGACATTTTACTTTATTTAAATCACTATTTTGCACAACCGATTGATTGGACTAACAGATAAACACGCACTATTTTAAAGAATCATGTCGATCAAACCTCATGCGACCTTTTCTTCTTTTAAGTGAAACAAATGACGAATTTTGGTTGTATGAGATATGTTGTT